>CAJUYH010001508.1:40840-89263 GCA_910591685.1 Galerucella tenella | reverse complement strand
CACATCTGATTGCTATTCTTTCAATTCGACATTTTGCACAAGAACCACCAAATTCACCAACAATAATAGCAATAATAATTATTATTTCATGCAATTAATTATTGTTTCATCGTCATTGACTAATAAATAATAATTAATTTTCACAGTATCATGTTAAAATCATTCCATAGATATTTAAAACTGTTACATACATCAACAAAACAAATATTAAAATTTCATTACACTGCTGCTATTTTAAATTGATACAAACTCTTCCAATATAACATAAAAGTACTATTATCATATTATTAAGTAGACAAAACCCACTTCTAATTATTACAGATAACTAACATTGTAACACATTTGCTATTTACTCAAACATGTAACAAGTGCTATATTACTTGTTACTTTCTCATATAATACAGTCATTATTACTCATGTTCACAGGCTATATATCTATATATATATGTGTATATATATATATATATCAAAAATTGATATCCAGAAGAATAACATGGCGGATCGTTACAAGTGGACGATAATATTTGGTATATATACATGTATGGTCCTGTGTACATACAAAGTATAACACAAATTTCAGGGGGTTATAAGCGTATGAGTAAACATATACACATACATACATACATACATATATATATATATATATATATTCACACTTGCCGCTTGCCAACTGTCCCAGATGGGCATATTATATATATATATATACATATATGTATATGTGTATGTATGTATGGGTACGTTTAAAACGTCTCAGGCGTGTGGCTGGCGCGTGCTAAGTCTCCTTCTCTTATATGTTTATATATATATATATATATGTACAAGTGTATAGTACCTATACTATATACTTCCTCCAACACGAATTATAACTGAGTATATACATATATATATATATTGTCGTTGCGCCTTTTACGTGTGTCCTTTACTGTATTCTATATACAGTTATTGTTTACAACTTATGGACACGCTTTAAAAACACGCAATCGATTTAGGTTTCACGTTTATCAAGAAAAAATTGGTATTATTATCTTATATATGTATGTTTGTGTGTGTGTGTGTGTGTGTGCGAGAAGGGGGTGAGAAGGCGGGGGGAGTTATTTTATATTAGCTGATGCACCCGCCATTTAAATCTTCAATTATATATGGATGTAGTTGGTGAAAGTGTATTTAGTGGAGAAGTATTTTAGGTTAGTTTGCAATTTTAAAATAAAATAGGAGTAGCAGTTATATGCGCAGCATTTTACCAAAATGCTTCAGTAAAAATAAAAAATAAATAAATAAATAATAAACTAGGCTTGTATTATATTCAGCAATAAATATGTTCCTCTGTTAAATGTAGGACGATATATTAATAGATAAAATATTTTATAAGTTTGCAGTACAGTTCGATACCCTTTGGAATTACTTCAAGTTTAATATAAAACAATGTATTTATAAATTCAATAATATATATATATATATATATTTATATGCATAAATAATAAATATAAGTAAATATGTTTTGTGTATAAATTTTAGCTTGAGGCAACTTTTGAACGTAGCGAAGAACCTTTTTGGCCACAGCCATATTACACTGAGAGTGTTTGGGCCTTGTAGCATGGTATATTTTAGTGAGACGAGCAGAAAGACCACGGAACGAAGAGACTCCAGGCAAATTTTCTGGGAACACGATCATCACATTATGCGGTTCCGCTACCACATTTCCAATTACTTCAAACGAGAGGGTCCGCCCGTCAAAAAATCATCCCCTCCGGTAAGGTCAGACAAAAACGAGAGGCATCCGTAGAGAGACGCGACTGGGATATAATTATATTAAGAGACACGCGGTAGCGGTTTAAATATAAATATGTATATATTTATATATATATATATATATTTTAGCATTATATTATGTGAATATCAATGATGGTTATTTTACTTTCTAGGGTTTAATCATTTTAGTTGATATTTTTTAGAGTGATCGATGATGGGATATAAAAGAGAACGGAATAAAAACAAAGGATAGCGGATGCGGGATGAAGGGGTTGAAAGTATGGATATTGATATTGGGGTGGGGTTTTTGTGTGTGGATCCAAGTATGGTATAGGTACTTGGTTCTCTTGTCGTCATCTCATGATGAATATAATCCTTGGAAACTCATTCGTTCCTTTCTCAATCGCCTGTTTAATATTCAATATCAAAATTGAATATAGTGTTACCAATAGTTGTCGATCGACGACGCGTATATATGCAAAATTTAATGGCACAACGCTCTGTGTGGTCCATATTTATATACAAATGTGTGTGCGTTTATATATGTGGGCTGTATAAATATAAACAGAAGAAAAATATTGTATTATATGATAATTGAATAAACGATATTGTGAGGACAGAGATTGTGATTAATTTTTTTGCATTTTCCTTTTTTTTTTTTTTTCTCGTCTCTTTGCCAATAAAGAAGAAGATATTATTTTTAAATTGTTGATGTTCTATCGTTATTGTTGTAGAGGCTGAACGATAATAGCATTTTTTATTATTTTCTTGAGTAGCTTAATGTGAATAGGGACAGTATATATTTAATTGTCTTTATGTGTCATATATTGATACATTTATATATATATTTTTTGTCCTCATTGATAGAAAATTCGCGATTTGTGTGTAATATGTCTACAGACTTTTATTAAATTTGTAATAGTTACAGAGTTTTCTAAAAAAAAAATTTAAGCAAGTAGATTCGACCGGTACTTTTCATCACGATTGTTTTATCGAACGTATGAATTATATGAATAATTATTTGTAATTTTTAAATTTGAATAATATAAATAATGAAAAAAATAATAAATAATAGCTAATTATATGTATTGATTCATAAAGTAAAGCATTATATTACAATAATAGATATTCTGATTTATTATTAGCTACATAACAATTAACTCTTTATCAATAACAAGTTGTTTTGGTTCATCCATTTTCAAGATACTTTCGCTCTACAGAGTTACTCTTCTTGTCGTCGAATTTGAAACAAAAATGCTCGGACATGTAAATTTTGTTTTCGAGGGGGATACATTTTAAGGATATTTTCGGAAACTCATCTTGAGCCCCTTGGCAGGGGTAAGTGACACCCCTAAAATGTTCAATGAAGAGTGGAATTGAATGATATATCATTCGATAGGGCACAAAATTACCTTTCCAAACATAACCTAATTATTGGAATTTACACTTAAACAGTTAATTCATAAAAACGGATTTACCAACCGAAACTTTGTAATTGTAATGAAATTATGAAAGCAATACTTTCTTATCACTACATGATGAAGATTAAATAAATTGCCACAACTCCATCAATGATGGCAGCTGTAAACTATCATGGCGCCCAAATTTCACTTGGACGAATTTCGCCGCGATTATTGATATCCACAGCATATTTTTGTAAAACGCTCCACAACAATGAGAATAAAATTGTTGAATAAATAATACGTTACGGTATTTATTATGATATATACACGACGGCGGCAACCTCCACTGAATAACTTCACTTTCTATTTAATTAGTTAACTCACGCCCATTTAAAATGTAGAGGATGGACATTATATACAATGGTGAAAAATCGACCGCCCTGAAAGAGAGTAGTAGTATAGGAAACCGCGCGTATATTTTTCTCCATCTATCTTTATTATTTTTATTTCTTATAAATCGATGTGAGCCTACACATTCATATTTTTTCTTTTTATCTTTTTTTCCCTTTTCTTCGTTTGTATTTCAATTGATCCTTCCCCGCCAAAGTCCCACAGGAATATAGCATACATATATCTATAATATTACATTAAGACTGTGATTTTAACCGCGTGGGATGTGCTCATATATCATCTCTATATTTCTACATACGGAAAAAAAAAAAAAAAAAAAAAAAAAAAAAAAAAAAAAAAAGAATAGACAAAATAGGGTGGGATTGAAATAAAATTAACTGGTCTAATTATCAAGTTTCACCCTGAATGCAATTCCCAAAATTGGATCATGATAAATTAAAGTAATTCATTATTATGTATATACATATTGTCTATTATTTAAGTGCTCAAACAATTGAAATATGCAGTGGGTTCGTTTTATTTTGATTTGCAGTTGATTCATAGCAGCCCATAAACAATTTTTTGTTTAAACTGTAAATCATGATTTTATCCCTATATTTAATTTTTTTTTTTTTTTTGCTTCCAATAGTGAAAAATATCCGGTCTGAATCTTGAAAACTAAAGGTGCGAAATGGAGATTATTAATTTACTCATGTTTTTCTCTTCTTTGCATTACATTTTTGTTTTGTTTCTTTTCTTCTCTCTTATCTTTTTTTTTTCCAATCTAAAAGTAGAAATAAAGTGAAAAAAAAAAAAAAAAAAAAAAACTAAGACTTGATTATTATCCCATGGACTTTAGGTACATGGAGGATTATCAAGATGAGTCTTTGCTACTTATATATATATTTAGAAGTATTACAGGGGGGCTGAATGGGCCGATCGCGAAATACAAAACGGACTGACCTGCTTGTGTTGAACAATGACAGAATGATGCGGACGATGCATTTTGTGCTGAAAGAGAACGCGATAGGGTGAGAGAAAGGGGATAAAGTCGATGGCACAGAGTATGATAGACAGAGACAGATAAATTGTGAGAGATCGGGTTGCCCCGAATCTACTGAGCTCAGACCACCTTAGCGCTCACCACAAATTTCATCCTGGCTGTTTTCGCTAATTGAGCGAGAAAAGATGTAACTCGATCTCGCGCCATTCAAGTATTCACTCCACCCTTTTTTTTATTCTCTTTTTTCTTTTTTTCCACTGGTATATATTATTTATGTATACATAAGTACACATTATATACATTTATATATGTCCACAATGTTTATACTTGGTTTTTTATTTGCATTCCGTATTCTGTACTGTGTAATGCAAAGGAATTTTCAATAATTCATTAAAGTGGCGATAGGCGAGAAGACATTATTGAGTGACTATTTATAGGTTATGTTTCATAGTGTGATAATTATTTATTATTTAGAAAATACCTGAACGCTGTTTTAAATCCAACAATTGTTTTTATTTAGTTTATTGTTGAAGATGAAAAATTTGGATAAATTTATGCAAATACAAAATCCTGCTTTTATTATTAATATAATATATCTATAAACAATTGAAGATTTAAATGGCGTGCGGTTAAGTCACTGTGGAATACGCTACATATAAATACATTTTTCTTTTTTTTTTCTTTCCCAATACGTTTAAATAAAAGAATAGAGGAGGAAAACTGGACCAAATGAGAAAATAAAAAAAAGTGTGGAGAAGATGAAGAAAAAAGTGACCCATATCGAATTGAACATGGGTCGAACGTTACATTGGGCGGAAGAAAAAAATTAAATTTCTATATATGGCAGTCCCCGTATATTATATATGTGTAAAACTCCATTTATCTATAGTGTTATACTTGCAAACACACACGTGCATCGATGCGGTTCGCTACATTAGAGGTGTCGGCCTATTCGAATCGATTTAACATTCTCAGAATCATTAGGTCTGAATGCTGGCAAAATAACTGAGTGCAGAATATATATAATAAATAAAAGGAAAAAAAAAAAAAAAAAAAGGATCTATTCGGCGTCTCCAAAAGTCCAAGGAATAATTACTGATTATTCTTTCTTCACTGCCGCATAAAGAATGACTTGACACATTAATAATTGCAATAATGAGGCGGATACATAGTAGTAAAAGCACCGAACAAACCCAAATATGAAAAATTCTATATTGTATAAATATTGTTATGTATTTAAGGGGTTACATACGTTTAGTAACGCCGAAAAAGCTCTAAGAAAAAAATGACATTAATAAAAATAAATAGTACACATTATTTATTGGTATTTAAACATTATAAAAAAATTCATTCCACTCTATTTTTACAAAAATTACTCTATAAAATAAAATCACATGTTCCATTATATCTCCAAGTTAAATTTGTTGATTGATCTGCAATAAAAGAAACTCGTTCATCTACAAATTCACACTGAAACATTGAACACAAAATATCATCAATTTACATTCATAATCTACCCTTTCAACAACTAATTACATCTTCAACAACTAATCAAACAATCCATCATTTAATTGCAATATTGTCCATCATTCTTAAACAATATATACCAGAGCAAATGATAAAATGTATTGATATATATAGCACAGCAGAGCTACCAAATAAGAATAAATGAATTCCAAAGAGAGGAACCCTCAAAAAAAAAAAAAAAGACAAAAACGAATACCAATAACAATAACTCTCACTAACTATCCTACTTTACATACTAATGTGGTCTACGCCACCGTTAACCCAATCCTAACTCGCGCCACTGAATAAAAAAATAAATCGAATATCAACTAGCCCATCAATCCATTTCACGCCATTCAATCACGCATATCTTTAACTATACAACTAAATACATACATATATATATATATATATATACTTTGTGAATATATTACATAGACACAGACGTGATCATAGTGTTCTACTGTGGAATATATACCTGGAATTCATCAAAGAAGCATCCAGACGTCGCGATTATATTCTGTAGAGTCACGCGACTTTTCGATATCCAGAATATTGTGAGAAAACACACTACATATATATATATATGTGTGTGTGTGTGTGTGTGAGTGCGTGTGTGTGAAGACGAAGAAGAAGAGATGAGATCTGTGTATAAATGTGCATCAGGTATAGGCGCCGTGTTTGTAGCCACCTGTTGCCGATCACCACTGGGCGGCCAGTGTCGAGCATGGAAAAAATTGGTGGGGGTTTCATTGGGATTTTCTATTGGCCAGGAGGCACGTGCTGGACAACATTGTCTCGGTATAGAAGCGCATAAATCCCCGAGCATGGCAACGTCCCACCTCATAATCTCCTCGATACTTGAGCGAGGCATTTTGTCATGGTATAGATATGATATATATGACGTGCTTCAAATTTTATTGATATAAAAAACGAGAAATTTTTAAGTCTCAACACGGCATTATTGCATTGCAAAAGTGTTTTATTGAAGCGATTAAGTGGTTAAAGTGATTGCCAGTGGATGGGAGATGAGGTGGCTATTGTGATTTTTTTGATAAGGATAGATAAAAATAAATAGAGAGTAATTAATTTTGTGAAATTAAATAATCATAAGATGGAACTACAGGAGATGTTTCGTTATGGCTATATGTTCCCACCGCAAAATGTTAATGAAACGAGTTATTTGAAGCTACCACACTACACTTATTTGAAAGAAAAAAGTGGATTATTGCCGCCAGTTAGTTCAGTACTTACTGGTCAGCCACGATGTGTTTTGTATGACAATAATAGCGACGGTTGGCAAACACCAACATCACCAGCAAGTCTACGATCAATTAGTCCAACAACTACAGCATCCGTTGACGATGGTGATGATGATGATGATACAGGCGATTATGTTAATGATGATGAACGCGAAAGCATTGACAATCGTATAGATAATAATAGTGATGAAAAATTATCGAGTTGTCGCAGTGTTGTCAGCAATTCCAGTTCATTTATGTCCGATCGCACTGATATGGATCTGGAGAGCGATGGTGGTAGTGGAGGTGGTGGTGATGTTGATGGTACAAGTGAGACGGGCGAGACACGACGACGTGGAAAGTACGTGAGTTCAACAGTGGTGAAGAAAAGACGACTTGCGGCCAATGCACGCGAACGCAGACGAATGCAAAATCTCAATAAAGCTTTCGATAGATTACGAACATATTTACCATCATTGGGAAATGATAGACAATTGTCTAAATATGAAACACTGCAAATGGCACAGTCTTATATTACAGCACTATACGATTTACTGCAATGACCAATTTCAACGGAACAATTATTATTATTGTTATTATTATTATTTTTCTTTATTTTCTTTGTAAATATGACATTATTGTGACAATTATCATCGAGGATTTTTTTCATTCAAGTGTTTGTCAATGGTTATAGTTTGTAAACTGTACTGAACAATTAATTGATAGCTGTCATGTAGCAGTTTATTTTTAATGAAGATAATATTGATGATGATGATGAAACTTTGTTTGTGTATAAATATATCGTATGCGCATTAATGTTCACTAAATTATTAGACTGATATTGCTCTGATCAATTTCTATATGTACATTTTGTATAATATATATTATCTATTAAATATAAAATATATAATATTTAGATGTTAAATATATTTTTTATTGTATAGTATGAATAATTTAAAATAAACTGAGAAATATTTTTTTGTAATGCCATGGAGATATCCATTGAATAATTAAGAGACTGCCAATATTATTCTGAATAAATAACTCACAGAAACGAATTATTGATTTACAAAATTATTGTTATTTATAAAGTGAAAATTAATTTTGTATATTGATTGATAATTTTATTTTTTATGTTGGTTTTTTTTTTGTTTTGTTCATTTTTTTTTGGTAGATGAGCCCAGTGATGGCAACAAATTTTAACGTCATCGCGGTGGTCCCACATTGTGTCACTTGAGAACAACTCGCTGGGTACATTGAGCCTCGCTGGTGCTCGGTTTCATTGCAATTTGAGAGAGGGCTGCAAAAATATATACACACATACATACACATAAATATGTATGGATGTATGTGTGTATTTATTCACTGTCAATAAACGTTGCCGGCCGCTAAACTGAATAATCATTTTTGTGGTAGAATTTTCAATCCATTCCATTGCAACACAAATTAACTGATACCCAAAGATATTTCTTTACTAAATATTACTATGTGCGCCATAATAAATGCGAGACACTGCAACATTTCATGAATTATTATATAGCTTTTGGCGAATGTATAGAGTGGGCTCTGCTCTAAATATTGAACGAATTGACAATATGTTTTACTCAAATGCGCGGTAATATATCAGACAATTTATTTAATGCTAGAAATATACCAAATTATTCTCAATAATCAGATACATTTTACAATATAAAACATTGAATATTTACCCATTGTTATTTTTACTCGTCCAATATTTCCTATCACATGTTTAATAAGTATTCGAATGTAATGAAGTTCCAAACATACTTGGAATGCAGGATAAATTTTACATCTCGTCTTGTCAGAATATCTACTGTAAAATTCTCTTCGGGTACGTTCTGAAAAAATTTATATAAAAGTAATAAATAATTATCCCGATATTTTCTACATTCAAAATGTTGATATAAAACGTATAATGTTGCTTGGGTAGAATACTGTTCAAGTACTACTGTGCACGTGTAATATTCGCTGTAAAGTAGTAGTAGTTTTAAAATATTAATACGTTGATTTGGTTGTGTATAAGGTATTGAATGCCCCACTGTGTACCACTTGTATTACAATTACTACTTCAACTAGAAATACTCTACTGCAGTGTATACACATAGACACAATACAGAAACATACCATAAAGAATCGACACGCTCATAAAAATCTCATGAGCGTGTTATGTGTTGAAATGAAGGACTTTTGCCCGGAAAACATTTCTATATAGTTTTCCAAGATGCATTTTTAATTCATCACTTTTGCAACAATTTAGTAACTTTACGTATATATTTTTCCTTATCGCAGTTCGTATTATATATTAATATTCTTCATTCTTTTTCATGTATAAACACCGGCCTCAATGACTTTGTGTATATATATATATATATATATAATAGACTCCACCAAGTGATAAACTCTTCTGTACTTTACTCTATTTTCACTCTTATATTATTCGCTATAACAGTAAAAATGTACATTTATAACTTCTGGACATTGAAAAATAATGTGGCAAATGCTAATTTTTTCAATATGTTTCATTATTGGAAATTACTTGAATTAGTTGCTATGCCACTTTGCAACTAGCAACATAAATGAGGTTATGTTGCTCCACTATATCGTGATAACTGTAACAAATTTAATGAAAAAAAAAACTATATCGACGTTTATAATGGTATATTTATATATTCATTTGGAGCTGAACACATATTTTCAAACACTTTGGAAATTAAACAACTAAACCCCATCTCCCACGGTATGGGGAAAATATATTGTGCATAGATCCCTGCTGAGTATATATCTTTCAACTTATTCGTTACAATATGATGCGGCGAATGATGAGGGAGTCGATCGTGACATTGAAAGCCGCATGCAGGATCAAATGTGAGAAAAAAAAAAAGATAAAGGAAAAGGTCGACCGTTCTTGTGTGTTTCGAGGTTAAAAAAGACACGTCCTCGAACAATAATAACGAAAACATCTCGTACCGCCCAATAGTCCCAAATGGTGCCCGCGTGTGGTGTTATTGTTCCATGAAAAAAGCCATGATCATATAAATATCTATATATATATCATGATATTATATATGAAAATCCTATTATACGCTATACGATTTCTTTTCGCCATTTAATTCCTCTTCTTATTGCCCGTAACATCATCGTGTGTGTTCCTTCGCGTATATATACATAAATTCATCCTGAAAAAAAAATAAATTGCTTTCAATCAAAAAATTATTGATTCAAAGTTGGGGATTAAAAGGCGAGCAAGATTTTCCTGTCGCTAGATAAAAAAAAAACATACACCGTGTCTTGCAAAAAATGACCGTCGAGTAGTATGACAATATTCGTGACCATCCTGAATCCGAATTTCCATATATCGATTTTCAATTTTTGATATATCGATTTTCAATTTTCGATATATCGATTCTCGATTTTCGATCTATCGATTTCCAATTTTTGATATATCGATTCTCGATTTTCGATATTCGAAATATCGATTTTCGATATTCGGTATATCGATTCCCGACTTTCGATATTCGATATTCGATATATCGATTCTCGACTTTCGATATTCGATTTTCGATATATCGATTCTCGAGTTTCGATTTTCGATATATCGATTCCCGATTTTCGATATTCGATATATCGATTCTCGACTTTCGATATTCGATTTTCGATATATCGAGTTTCGATATATCGATTTTCGATATTCGATATCTCGATTTTCGATTTTTCTATATTCGATATATCGATTTTCGATGTATCCATATTCGATATATCGATCGTCGAATTTCGAATTTCGATGTATCGATGCTCGACTTTCGATACATCGATATTAATTAGGTGTACAAAACAGCTTTACAGTAAGATATATATAGATAATTTTATTAAAATTACCTCGATCATTTTGAAAATTATCTAAACTAAGTTATCGAAATTATCTGAACTATCTCATCTAGATTATCTTAATTATCTAAATTATCTAGATTATCTAAATTAACTAATCTAGATTATCTTGATTATCTATTTATCTATCTATCTATCTATTTATCTATATATATAGGACATTCAATGCGATTTCGGACAGTGAATTTTGACGGGTGATGGTTGTGGAAAAGGACTAAAGTCCCATTTAGTTACAGAAAATAACCGCAGGACCCAAGGTACAATCGTCTCTTGAGACATTTACCTCGGGTCGAAATTTAAAGTGTTTTTCTGCCCCCCCTTTCTTTCATATCTATGACGGCAAAATGCTGCTCGCTCATTCACTATTCTTACTTCACTAATAATTCACAAAGTGCTGTATTGTTTTCAAATATAACATCGAAATTCGGATTCAGGATGGCGACAAATATTATCATACTACTATTTGCGAGAATAACTCTGGAAGTGTCTCTTTGCAAATGACGTCGTAGATGAAATTCAAATTTATTTTTCACTTTTAACGACACTCCATTTCTATCTCACATAAATACCATTCACAATATATTACCGTAAATTCATGTTTACCACCATACAATAATAAATATATATTTTTGTACTCTCTCATTAATTCAGTGAACAAATAAACAATGGCAAGGTATTAAGCATTCTTTTTTTTCTGCCTTTATTAATCATTTTGTTGACTACGAGAGTTAACAGGTGGAACATTGCGACAAATTTCCAACGACTGATTGTATTTATCGTGTTTGATTCCCGTTGTGAGATTACATTATTATATTTCGCCATGTTTTAAATGGGGGGATATATAGAACTGCCGTGGCATCGCAATAAGAATGGTGTGTTCAAATAAATTTGAATAAAGCAATCTTGCAATCAGCCGAACAAAAAACATGAGAAACAGTAGCCCCTTCCAATAACAAAGAATCGTATATATATACATTATATATATATATATATAGAGAGAGAGACTTGGAATAAGATTGGATATGATCGTTTTATTTTTATTTCGTTCCATTCGATCTATGCAATATAGCTCTTCTTTCTTTTATCTTATGTTTACTTTGCTAAAAGATCGAATACGATTTTTAAAATGGCTTAAGAACCAACGAATTAATTGTCTGTAAATATATATATATATGTGTGTGTGTGTGTGTGTGTTTATGGTGCCGACAATCGTATTTATATTGCCACCGACATACCAGTCATTGCATTAGAATGGGAATCCCGCGATAAAAATCTTGCGAGAAGTGGCTAAATTTTAAACTGTTGGAAGTTGCAACACACCTTTCTTTGTAACACATAAATATATTCAGATATCAATAGATAATCAAATGGATCTATATAAATGAATGAATTGGTTGCTAAATTGATATATCAACAATTGTTTAAGTAGAAATACTTATGATTGTGATGGAATACAAATAAAAAATAGAAATTATTGGCATTATACCTTCAGAGTCATGTTCATTTTATATTAATTTATTTTTACAATATTAATTTAATATATATTGATATTATTTATTATCAATCATATTTTTATATTATTATATTTTTGTTTATTGTTTATTGATTGATGGATAAATGATTGGCGTTAATGCAAACATGTCTATTCCTGCATTGGTATTTTGGTTAAATCTGGTATTGGCATAGCAGCAATGGTTGCAACAGCTGAAAATTCAATCCGAATTTTTATATCAATAAATAAAATGAAATTATAAAATAGATAGATATTTAAATATTTGGATAGTGCGATAAAATATTGCAAATTATAACCTATCAAAACACCAAGTCCAAAGTGGATGAAATTCATGAAACACGTGACTTGGACAAATAATTTTATTAAAAATAATGTCAAGTGTGGGAGTATTGACGTCA
This sequence comes from Galerucella tenella, assembly GCA_910591685.1. Lineage (NCBI taxonomy): Eukaryota > Metazoa > Arthropoda > Insecta > Coleoptera > Chrysomelidae > Galerucella > Galerucella tenella. The sequence goes on along the minus strand of CAJUYH010001508.1, from coordinate 76,154 downwards.
TACCAACAATTGTACCTCTGTGTGATACAATATCATTATTATTCATTGTAAAAAATAGGAATATTACATTGAATAATTAATAGAGAATGATTATTTAACCTCACGGCTGTTGGATAGCACTCAAGTTGAATAATATTTGTTGTGGTATTGACAATTGAATAGGAACCAAGATAAAATATGGCGAGGACAATTTTTGTATGATGACGATTGGCAAATGCCAATGCAACAATTGAAGTTACACCAATGAGTCCAGAAGTAACTGATACATAAAATATTGCATATATATAATTTATAACCACAAAATGAACATATACAATGAAACAATAATAATTTTATATTCAATATTTTCTTACGTTTATTCAATTAAAACCAATAAATGCAAATAGATATTATTATTTTTATGTAACTTGCCTAAAGATAATCGTCTGCCAATTACGTCAACACCAAGTGCAAGGACACCTTCGCCAATAAGAAAACTCGATAAAAAAATAAGCAAATATCCAAAGTGAGTATCATCGATATGACAATTATGCAAAAAGCTCATGGCTATGCCACCATCGTCATCGTTGCATGTTTGATTGGCGTTTAATATTGACTTGGAACCACTACTGGCGATTTGATGAGTAAACAAATATGTCTTCCAGAAGATAAGCCAAATAAATCTAAGCAACAATATCACTATACCATTATTTAAACACATTAATTAATATAAAATACGTAGATGTATAATTATCCTCACCCGGGAAAGAGACACAATCGGATAATAGAAAGCAATAGAGTATTTCTAACGTATTCTAATGAAAAAATACATGCGATACGTTGCCAAATCTTCAGCATTGCAAGTTTAATTCCATCAACTAAATTGTCCGTTGATGGTTCATCATCGTCAGCACTCCAGCAAATATTTAAATTCATCAACTATTCGAATAATATGAATACAATTATTAACAGTATGTATATTATATTTACAACAATTCGTTAACGTACTGGAAAATTCGCTATATGTTGGGAATTATTGATGGCAAATATTTGCTGCAATACGGTTAGTGCTTGCTCAGGACGTCTGCGATATATAAGATATCGTGGACTTGGTTGTAATAAACAAGCAGCACATGCCATTATCAAGTTTGGAGTACCCGCTAAGCCTACAAGTACACGCCATGAACTGGGACGAAATTCATTGCTGAGCATTCGAATTATTGATGGCGCCAATGACCATGACGCAGCCAGAGCAAATATACATCCAATAAACCACGTGAGATCAATGAATGCTAAGAATGTTCCACGTTTTTTCGCAGGCAAACATTCAATCAAATAAATACGCAATGTTGCATTATTACCAGCAGCTCTGAAATAAATTAACTGTTTTATTTAAATTGTACTGTATTATTATTGGTATTGTTAATGTTACTGCTGCTATACCCAACACCATATGCAAATATAGACAGACTTATTAGAAAATAAGTTTGTGAGAATGCGAGTCCAATACACCCACAAAAGATGACAATCATTGACGTTGGTATCAAATTTTTACGACCATTGTAATCCGCAAGTAGACCAAATAGTAGACTGCCAAAAGCCATTCCTATGTATATTATTTAAATTGAATACAATTTTGTTTGTCGTTTTTCGTTTTGTTTTTGTTTGTATGTCAGCATGTTATTTCATTTTTAACCGAGTGATGATACTGCATTCAAAATCATTACGTCACGTTTGCTATAATTCAGATCGCAGGCTAATAATGACATTCCTGTGAGGATTGTGAGTGAAGCAGTGGCCTCTGCCATGGTGCACATTGAGCATAATCCGATAATAAAATAATGACATGGTCCCCATCCTGATTTTTTATAGATAAAAATAAGTACAATTCAAATTGTTTTTATGAGAAATATTTTAAAAGTGGTGGAATGGTTTTTTTTCACGAGCTTTGTTAATTATATTCAGTATATTCATACACTTACCCAGTCCTACTATCATATCTTCGCCTATTTCACTATCCATGATAGTTTAATAATCACAATTATTTCATCTAAACATTTTTTTTTATTGCATTTGTAGTATAAAAATAGGTTGAAATTTCGCGTGATTTCCTAGCCTTTTTTTCTGGTTAGAAAGTTCTTTATATTAATTGAATAATTCTTTCTATTTAAGAATAAAAAGTCATGTGAAATTGGTATAACCTAGAAAACCGTAGGTGAATAAACAAAATGGTAGAATTTATTGGATGAATGTGATAAAAATAAAAGATGATTGTCAAACATTTCAATATAAATTGAAAATATTTTTTTATACTGTCAATAATATAGTTTTGTTTCTATGTCGAGAGAAATTTTGTGTGACTATGGGGAAAAAGAAGACGTTCATGAATGAATAAAAGGAAACAAATGAAAGCAAATTTCGAAAAGATAAATCGACACTTTATTAAAAGTTTACACAAAATATATGATCAGAAAATTATTGATAATTGAAATTGAGTTTTCAATTATCATTGCATTGTTTAATGTATTTAAGAGCTGGCAAAATATTCCTTGGCTCCAACGGGATCAGGTTTCATTGTTTTTTTGCCGGGTTTCCATCCAGCTGGACAGACTTCACCATGTTCGTCGGTGTATTGGAACGCCTGTACCAATCTCAGTGTTTCATCAACGGATCTAACAAATAAATGCAAAACATTGTTATTTTTAATTTATGTTTCCTAATAGCACCTGCATATCATTGAAAACACTTTGAATAATTTTAAATAGTGCAACAAACTGCGATGAATTGAGGTTAACACTCGTGTAATCTCAAAAAAATCAGAGCTCAACTGTTTCACTAATTTTCTAAAATAGAAAAAAAAATCGAAAAATGTAATTGTTTATCACTCAATCGAAATAAACCTCGCGATCTAAATAAACTGCATCGATTGAAGAAATTGTTTCATATAAAATGGACTTTCATTCAAACAAACACGAATTGTTGCAAAAGAGCTGATTAAAAAACAGAAAATTATTCGTTTCATTATTAAAATAATAAAAGAAAAAAAAAATACTTACCGGCCAACTGGCAAATCATTGATGGTTATCTGACGAAGATTTTGCTTTCCGTCAATGACAAACAGACCACGGAAAGGTATACCGGATTCCTCATCAAGGACACCATAGTCACGTGAAATTTTGCCACTTTTATCAGCGAGCAGAGGTATTGACATTTCACCAAGACCACCCTGCTTACGTGGAGTATTAATCCAAGCAAGATGACTAAAATGAGAGTCAGTTGAAGCGGCAATTAATTCACAACCAATAGCGCGGAACTCATTGGCACGATCGGAAAATGCAATTATTTCCGTTGGACATACAAAAGTGCTGCAATAAATAAAAATAAAAGTGAATTTTTAAAATAAATAGCAGAAAAATAAAAACAAAGAAAATACAAAAACAATAATGACAAATTACGTAAACATACAAATCTAATGGATAGAAGAAGAGAATCACATATTTTCCTTTATAGTCTGACAATGAGATGTCCTTGAATTGTCCATTAACAACAGCAGTGCCTTTGAAGGCTGGCGCTGGTTTTTGTAGTGCTGGTACTGGCATTATTATTCAAGTGGAACTGTAAATTTATACATGAAATAAATGATTGTGTAGCATTATTTTGTGAAAGTTGGTAATTAATATAGTAGCTGATGACATGACACTGCGGCCGAATTAATGAATCACTGATATTAATCTGATTAATATTATTTCTAAATGAATTATTGCATCACTTATGAAGGAAATGACTTGGAGAAATATTCGACGTCCTCTATTAACACTTTATTTAATTGATTATCATGTGGAATATTACAAATAATATTGATATTGATTGTTAAATATATGAAGTCAAGAGTATGCTGATATTTGAATGGAAGAGAAAATAAGCGAATATGTTTGGATGCCATTGAACAATAGCCAAGAATATTTTCAGAGGATTCGAATGCAATCATTGAATTTTTCTCAATGTATTTTAATATGTACACGTATAACTGTTATATTAATATGTATTCTAATCAATTGATTGTGTATAGGATAGTCAAATATGTGTGATAGATGTATTTTTTGATGAATTTACGTGTTACTTACATCGAGTTTTCGGTTGAAAACGCAGACGCTCAATAATCGCTTGTGAAAAATGGTAGAAATGTCGGCAACAAAAACTACAAAGTCCAGCGTAAGACGTAACTGTGCGAGCGACAACCGGTTTTTATATTATAGGGGGATACTATATTATGTATATGACTACATATATCTGTATATAGATATGGGTGTGTGGCATAGTTGTATTGTAGATACTCGTCGACAGTAGTTTGTATCTCGCGTACTAGTTTACCGACTGTGGGAAAAAATTTCGAGTAATTCGAGCACGGGAATTATAAATTGAAATAAGGGAATTGATCACGAAATTTTGATGGTTTTTATATTTAGTTGAGAATTTATAAATTTTGATTGGTGTCATTACATTACTGATAATTCCTGTTTGACGTATATTTGTTAATTGATATGCTAAAGATTCATTTAGTAAGTTGTTGGTTTCGTATGAATGATCGAGATAACCATTATTTAGAGGTATACGGATGTTCGTGTACGGATTTTGTTTGTTATTATTGGAATTACAATCGCAAAACTGATCGATTAATGCAAAAAAAATATATGTTCTCAAACGTATTAAGTATTATTAATAATTGCGACATAGTATATTCTTTATTAGAAACTATATATATATCTTATAGCAATGTATAACCTCACTTTAATATGAGATTATGAATAAATTCACATTTTTGCCTGACAAAAGAAAAGTTTGTATCCAGAATGGGTCTTATTTCTTTTGAAAGGAATACAGTATATTCAGCAGCTCAGATACAAAAAATATTTTTATTTAGACATTATAATACAATGAACACATGGACGTGTTTTTCAAACTTTGATAATAAAAAGGAACAAGTCAATAATAAAAAAAATAATAGATAGGATTAATTTAAAAATCTCTCAATAGTGAATATAAATGAAATATTATTTAACGAAGAATAACTTTGAATAAATGGACTCAGTACCGTATCTTTCTTCTTTCCATACGATGTTACCTTACATTTCTTAATGTATTCAGATGCGATTATTGAAGCTAGTCACTTTTTGACCTTAATGAAATTTGCGGGGAAATAATTTAAAACTGAAAAAGAACAACGAATAAAATTATACCATTCGTATCTTGGTTAATTTCATTATTACACAATTTTATCATTACCAATTTCCGCAGAAATTTTATCAGCAGCTGTGGGTGATCTTTTTCAATAGTTTCATATACTGGAGTTTTCATTACATTCACCAAATTTGCACTCATGAAATTTTGCATATATTCTAGCAACTCCTCTGTATTGTGACGCTCAGCTAATATATAAATCTCTGCTACATTGTCAACGGTTACATTCTTACAGAGCGACATTACGCATAATTTTACGAGTCCTTTTAAATCGTATTGATCAGCAATGGGCAACAAATATTTCGCTGTACAATCAATATCACTCACATTATTCGTGTAAATATATTCCAACATGGCTTCGAATATTTCTGGCTCCACATCTTCAATTGTCACCACATTGCTATTTTGTTCTTGCATCGGATGCTTGAACATTGCAAAAAATACTGGACTACGTGCAGCCAAAATTGCTTTATGAGCTCGTAATTTTCTGTCAGAAATTTGAAATGTTATGTCGCTGATATCATCGCTTTTGAGCAGATTTGCGAAATCATTTGATGGATTATTGATAATGACATCTGAGACATTGGGATCACCATATTTAAATGTTGTATCCGTTGCTATAATCATTCGACAAACAATTGTTAATTCATCATTAGGTAAATATATGTCGGCCTCCTGCAATAGTTTTGCCATGTCGTAGAGTTTGATATAGACACTGTTCCGCATATGAGTTAACAATTCAACAATATTCTGACAGTACACTTCTATATTTTGTTTTTTAGCATTAACAAAAAAATATTTCAGTGATACGGAATTTGGTATTATATCAACCTTATCAGTTACATAAACTAAACGTATTCCTATTCCGGTTGGATTATAAGAAGTGTTTTCCGTTAGGCGGATTTCAAAATGCCACGAAATTCCACTACTTACTGGTACTGAAAATGAAGATGACTTCAGAATTGTCATCTTACTTATTTTCTGCGAGATTTCTTTTACGCGTATGGAAAATTGTTTAATGTTCCATTGATAAGAATAATTAATTACTTTGCGATCAGTACAACATTTAGCCATTTTTTGTGAAGATTTATATCCAATTTCGACAACCACAATAACACAAAAATTATTTTATAGGTTATTTATATGAGAATAAGTAGTGCACAGTGAAATACTAATGAGCGTTGTAACGTTTTTTCTGCACAAATTCAAATATTCATAATTCTTTGTTATGGATCAGGGTTGCATTTGATAAATCTGGATCTTCGAAATCCTAGTGACTTTCAGTAAAAAAATCCGTCGCTAGTATGCATTAGAAAAAAAGGTGCGCAATTTCAAAAATGAAATTCCCCATCAAATGCCACTTCATCAATAGAGAGGAAGCAGGAAGGTATAACATTGTCGTCGAGGAGCTCTACAAAGACGACAAAGAAGATAGAATGAGAGGTAGTATTGTTGCGCACGACTATCACCGACAATACCCGAGTGAGACACTCGGTTTAATGCCGATTGTTTCTTCACCAAGCACACAACATACACCATTTTGTTCAAGAAAAAAATATACTATTGAAAAGTATATGAAAATTATAAATAAATTTTTTTTATTTTTTTTGATAAAAAAAAGTACCAATCCAAAATATATATTTGTTTTTAAGTAATATAACATATTCAGCAGTTAAGAAGATATTAAAAATATTTTTATTCAGACATTACAATATAATGAACACTTGCAAATGTATCTTAACCTTTGTTAATAAAAGGAAATATTGAATGATAATAAAATTATACATACGATTAATTATTAAAGCAATAGGTAACGAGTGTAAATGAAATATTATTTAAACAAGAATATCTCTGAATAAATGGGCTCAATACAGTATCTTTCTTCTTTTCATAGAATATCTCATGTTTAAATTTGCAGATAAAATAATTCAAAACTGAAAAAGAAAAGATGATGAAATGAAATTATTCAACTTTGATAATTTCATTGTTGCTAGAATTTGGCGTTATCCATTTCCGCAAGAATGTTGCTATCAGTTGTGGATAATCTTTTTCCATAGTTTTATATCCCGATGTTTCCATGACATTTACCAAATTTATGCTTATAAAATATTGCATGTATTCCAGAACCTCGTCCGAATTGTGACGATCAGCTAATATATATATTTCTGCAGCATTACCAACTGTTACGTTATCACAAAGTGACATTTCGCACAATTTTACGAGTTCTTTCAAATCGTATTGATCAGCAATGGGCAACAAATCTTTCGCTGTACAATCAATATCAGTCACATTATTCGTGTAAATATATTCCAACATGGCTTCGAATATTTCTGGCTCCACATCTTCAATTGTCACTACATTGCTATTTCGTTCCTGCATCGGATGCTTGAACATTGCAGAAAATACTGGACTACGTGCGGCCAAAATTGTTTTATGAGCTTGAAACTTTTTGTTAGAGATTTGAAATGTTACGTCGCTGAATTCATTATTTTTCAGGATTCTTGCGAAATCATTCGCGAGATTATTCATAATTGCATCTGGAACATGAGATCTTCCTACAGATGTGGTTTTTGTATCATCTATTATAGTCAATTGACACAAAATTGTCAATTCATCATTGGGCAAATATATGTCGGCCTTCTCTGTTAGTTTTGACATGCTGTAGAAGCGGGAATACCCCCAGTCTTCCTCATGCTTTGTGAATTCATGAAAACACCTATTTAGCACACTAATCCAGTCTCCTTTAGCATTAACAAGTGAATATTTCTGTGATGCCCAAATGGATCTATCACCAACATTCTGAAGACAAAGAAATAATCCAAAAAAGTCTTTTTCGGAATGTTCGCTACCGTACAAGTGGATTTTGAAGTACCACGTACTCATTTCGACTGTATTTAACGAAAATGAGGATGATTTCAGTACGGTCATGCCCTTTTTTTCTTCATATCAGCGTGATTGAAGTGCAGGGGAAATTGCTTTATTTTCCATTCATACTCATATTTAATTACTTTGCAATCGGTACAACATTTATTCATTTTATGTGAGTATTTATATTTTACGTATAAACAGGGAAAGAGAATTTTTAAAACCACAATGAGATGAGAATGATTTTATAGGTTATATGTATGAAGATATAGTAGTGTTCTGTAAGGACTGGTCAGTTTTGTAACGAACTTATGCTCTTAGTCAAGTGCCAGACTGGTATCTATTATTGTAGTGGCAATTATCTTTTGACACATTGACTGCAACAGTATTTCATTAGATTCACTCAAGAGTTTGTTGTTTAATAGAAATTAAATAAAATGTAACTTAAAAAAAATCCTAGCTAATTGGACACTACAATGATGTTGATTTGTTCTTGTTCAAATCCACAATATTAGAAACAACATGGCAGCACCTCTTACAATTGTGCTGCCACCGATCGGCGGAGGTAGTAAACTACCATTGTGATATATATATATATATATATATATATATATGTTATTTATAGTATCACTTACTCTCAAAGAGTGTATATGTATATATGTAGTGCAGTGTATGTTTTTTTGTGTGAGTGTCTACTACAATAGCACTGACCGAATTTTTATTATTTAAATAATCTCCAATGTTATTGTAATATGAATAGATTGTGAATTATCAGCAATAAATATGAACATTAGTTGTGACGAAATATAAAATAATTTACAAATATTATTTGAAGAAAGTATCAAATTCTGTGTTCAATAAAAAAAATGGCGACATCCTTATCCAGTATGTATTTTTACATTTGTTATAAAATATATACATATATATAAAGTAGTTGTTATAATTGTTGTGCAATTAAAAATAATTATTCCGGCATTTTATTGATGCTGATGAAGAATTGATTGTTCACTATTTTTCGAATTTATTTATTGAAAAAACAGGGGACAGTGTTCAGTGATAGAAACAAATATATTTTCTAATATAATTATCTCATCTCTTTTTGCAGGTTATTGGGTTAAATTTTTTACTGGAGCAGGATTTCCACTAGATGTAGCAACAAAACATGCAGTTGTATTCTCAAATAATCGAATAAAGCCGGACATGCTGCCGGACTTAGACAAACCAAGTCTAAAAGAAATGGGAATAACATTAATGGGTGATATGATAGCAATATTGCGTTATGCTAAAAAAGTATCTGAAGAAATGACATGTGAAAGATTTCTCGTTGATAATATAGACGATCATCATGACAACATAACCTCAATATCACCATCATCACAACCAAAATCACATATAAATACAAAAATATATCAAACAAAATTGCCAACAATAAAAAAAGTCATTTCAAAAATGACTCCAATGACAAATAAATCAACAATGGCAGCAAAATCCATTTCCACTATGAAAGAATCATCAAAATCATCGATAAAACAAACAAATACACCGCAATTGATAGCGAAAAAAAAGTCAATTGATAGTAATACACGTGCTATTGTAAATGAAACAACAAAATTAATTGGTACATTACATGAGCAACAATCGCGTAAACGCAAAATTGTCGCGCAAACTGAAATAATTGATAGTAGCGAGAGCGACAACAACGACGAATGGACAAATCAAATGCAAAAACGTTTAAAAACCCCAACAACAAACGCCAATAATACTATAAATGATACGAAAAATTATAAAATACTATTGCCAAAACAGGAAAAGAAACAAATTGCCAATTCAAATATGCGTTTACAATCAGCGTCATTGCAAATTGTTAATAAAAAAAAATTATTGGAGCAAAAACGTACTGTATTCGATCGTTTGGGCGACAGCTCTGTTACATCAACGACAAACAATTTAATTGAACCAAATACAACATTTAATATTACTGGTTTGGGTGGTGGCAATGAAGTATTAAAACGCAATTCAAGTGTATTCAACAGACTTGGAGATCGTGACATTAAAAATGATACAATACAACAATCTACAATTTTATTGCGTAACGATAATGCAAATAATGGCCAACAGCCGCATGGAATATTAAAGAGTAAAGTATCGAATATTGGCTCAACAACAACAGTAAAATTATTGATGAATCCATTAAATGCCAGTAGTAAAATATGCAGTGGTACAATGCACGCCGATCATGAAAGAAATGATAAAAAAAAAATTGTTTCTAGTAGTATTAAACAATTGGTTAGAAATACTAAAGCAATGAAATTAAATTATATTAATAATAATAATAATAGCAATAATAATACATCAATAATTGGAAAAAGTGTCAAGAAAATTCAACCGTCGAAATTGGGTAATTTTTATTTGTTTAATAGTGTTGTTGATATTGGGATGGACATTGTTGATTTTTTTTTCTTTCCTATGTTGCAGTATCAGAACGCGCCGGAGTTTTGCCAGCAAGGGCACGATTGGGAATGTCTGGTGGGCACAAACAAGTGACGTTTAATAAAATTGCAACAGTGAAACATATTAAGAAACCCGGGGTTTTTAGTAGACTTGGTGTTTGATTTTAATTGATTAATTGAGAACGCCCCAAAGTTGCACAAGGAGAATAATATTCATATTAACAAATAAGAGTATTGTTTATTTTATTTTTCGTTTTTGGAATTATTTGTGAACTGAAACTTTTTGTCTTGTTCTTTTTCTAATAAAAAAATTATTGTGAATCAAATTATTGGATAATTCAAATAGATGCAGATTTATCATTTGATATTGGTTATTTCCCTTTTATTATTTCACTGTGAATTTTTTAAATAATACACACACTTACATATATGTTTAATTTTATTATGAAAAATAATTCTATTTTACCTCCGAGATGTGTAAACATACGCTCTAAAAAATGGTAGAAAGACAAAAAAAAATAATAATGAAATATGTAAAATTAAATTTTCTTCTTTGTTGTATAACGAAAATAATTTTTTTTTCTTTTGATTCAGCAACATCAGTCTCATCTCTATAACAAAATGAAGTAATTGGCCGAATTGATTCTTGATTTCTTTCATTAGTAATCGATATGAAACATAATAATTATTTAAAAACAAATATATCCAATGAAACATTGATTTACAGTACTGATAAACCTGTTCTTTTTTTATTTGAAAGCTCCATATTTCGATTTCATCATTTCGCCATTCACTTTTATTTCTCGCTCTGTCTCGTGGCCACAAACTCGAAAAGCTGAAACTTAAATTGCCAACAGCGTCAAAAAAAATATTGTGTACATTCATATATACATATATTTATATATAGAAAAATCTTCGAATTCTTTTTTTTTTTTAATCCTCTCTCTATTTTCACGAAATGTAAATTAAAATTTGAAAATTGTATTTCCTTGTAAATAACAAATTCGTTTTGCTCTTTTTTTATTTACTCAAAGATTCTTTTATCTCTATATCATGAGAATGAAAAGTTTTCAGATGTGATACATTCTATACTCAACCTGTAAATGTGTTGCAATAAGTGTTTTTTTTACTGCAAATCGAAACACGGATGATTTATTTAATTTATTTATACGTATAGTTTTTTTTTTTTTTTCGTATTTATTTTTTTGCTACCCTGAGACAAATCGCAGAGCGCGGCGGCAACTGTAATCATTCCAATACAAGTGAATAATACAGAATAGTTCATGGATTGCGTCATATAAAACTACACTTTAATAATTTTGTTTTAAAATGAACTTGAATTTTAGACATATTTGTATTAAAAAAAAATTTAATTTATCATATATTTTTCGGTTCACTTTATTAAACAAAAGAGCCAAAAAAGTGTAGTTTATATTACTAACATTGACGCCCACCTTTGTTTATTTATCTCTCTCTCTCTCTCTCTTTCTATCATTGTATTAAATTTAACAATTCCAAGGGGTGTCCTCAGATCAATCTCTACGCCAGCACCACATCACGCGTCCTGCAAAAATTAATATAAAACAATCATTTTTTAGAGCGTTTAAAACAAACTCGGAGATAAAATATTTCCTAACCTACAAAACATAAACATCTATTCTTACAAAAGAGAAAAAAAATATTTAAACTAATCGACAATTTAAATATAAATAAGCAAAAATTTATGAATTCATAGAATAATGAATAACAATGTTATGATTTCTATTCTGTACAATATAATATATATATGTATATATGAAGAATATTACGAAATAAAAAATTTTTCGCTTTCATATTGAAATAATTTGAATGATTTCAGCAATAAAAACGAATACCGACCATGAAGAATAAAATTCATCTGTAATTTGTCGATAGAAAACAAAAAAAAAAGGAAATGCCTTCTTTGACATCGTCTATTTTCCCATAACTCAATAAAATATCAATTTGTCCTTTATGAATCCTCTGAATTGATGCTGTTGAGATGACAAATTGAGCAGAATTCCAATGAAATTTTCCCAGCATTTACATGCAAGCAAACACCACTTGCATTCAAATTTTCAAATAAATCATTTGTAGAATCCAATGAAGTATTTCCATCATTTTTCAAATAATCATATTCAAAATTTTCAAATGAATTTTCGCCATCATTTAACGTTATCATCTTGTCATTTATTTCTGTATTGAATCCATCGATATTGCAACTATTTGATGATGATGATGATGAAGATATTGTGGGAATATTATTTGAACTGATATTTGTCGATGTAATATGGTTTTCCAATGTAATTACCTCATCATTCAAATTTGTATCACAATTGACGCCTTTGAAATCAAATAATTCGTCATATTGTTGTTCAATACTTGTATATAAATGATCAGACTCGATAAATAAATCCAAATTATTGTGAGTTAAACCAAAATCCCTACCTTGTTTATCACAATTAATTTTATTCATCGATAAATCTCCATGATTCATCCAATCTTTCATCGCTGTATTCGTTTTAGATTTGTTTATCAATTCATTGCTATTATTACAATTTAATTGATTATTGTTATTCATCCTTTTTTTATTACACTTTTGTTTCATTGCTGAATTCATTGAATTCAATAATGCTGTGATTGGTGTATTATTTTTGAGTACATTTTTTAAATACAACACCTCGGCATTCAACTGTTTGAGGTTAATGTCCTGTTTTTTGAGAATATTCACCAACTTTGTATTCTCATTACGATAATACGTCAATTTATTTTCAATATTCTCGAGGTATTCTTTCTTTTTTTGACGATTCTCTCGTGCCATTAATGCATTGCGATTTAAACATGGACGTTTTGATGGACCACGTCCACGTTTTCGTGGTAATTGTTCATTATAATCGTAATTTGTTGAACCATTGCTGGTGCTATTTGGTTTTGATGATGATGATGATGATAAATTGCAATCACGAATGAAATATTCTCTGTCGTCATTGTCGTCTGATGAATTATCACTGTAGTATGAAACGTTTGCATTACGTTTACTCGACGTCTTCATTTTTATTATTACTGAAATTCGTCCAAGTTGGCCGTTTTTTTTTTTTATTTCGAGGTTAGTAACACAACTATATAATTATTCAAATGATTGAATTAGTCAAACTGTACTTTTTATAGTTTTTACTTATATCGCAATATGTTTACTATATTTATATATTTATATACTTGAAAATTAATTATTGTGCGGAGTTAAAAATAACTTTGGATACGTGACTACTTAGAAAATAATATACAACGACGCATGCGTTGAATTCTAACCTCAATAAAAAACAAAATTTACGCGCAATTATTCAAAACTAAATTAAAACGCTGATGATACTTGGATCACAATTAACAATAAACATCACCAGAACATCTAAAATTCATCAATTAAACTCAACAAACAAATGTTTAAATAGTAAATTTTATTTTGAATCAACGAAATATACAGAAATGTTTGAGAGTTGGCTGACGTGTGGAAGTCTGTGTGATAAAACTTTGGCACGGTATATGTTTATTATTTATTCTCATTCTTATTTGTTAATTTTCATCATTGAAACAAAATATAATGTTTCCAAATTACTTAATTATTTATATTATTGTTTTTTGTTTATTCATTTATTTTATTTTTCAGTATTTTTGGCATTCTATCAACATGAACAAAAAAAAATTTCTACCTTTTTTTTTACTCATCGCATTCACACATGCACACACTCTTTCTATTACACTTTTATAATCGCTTTCATTAATTTATACCACCATAGTTTTTTAATTATTAATAATAATAATAATAGCTACCATTTGTGGCGAGCCAGGCTGTATATTTTATATAGTATTTTTGCATAGAGTTTTTTCTTTCCATTATTTTTATGTTTGCACTTGTGTAAAAGCCACTGCAATTTTAATTTCTCTATTGTCACAATGGTTAAAATGTGATATCAATTTTTTTTACTCGTTTCGATAATATTTTGTATAGATCATTTAAATGAGATGAATTTTTTCCACTGTGTTCTCCATTATGTATAAACATATACATTTGTAACGCGAGTCATATAATATATGAAGATGAAGAATTATTTCCTTTACAATTGTATCAGTTATATTTATTGTTTTTTCATTTTTTTTTAATGTTAGTGTTGTTCTATTTCACTTTTAGCGATGAGAAAAATTTGTATTTCTCTGTATTATGTCATTTCATTTTTTAGAATTTTTTTTGGACGTCATGTAAAAAAACACGACAAAATATCTCACTGCAATTTTTAATTAATAATTTATTATTTATATTTTTCATTTGATTTTTTTTTTCATCGATAGATGTGTATATATATCTATGAAGATGTTGCCCATTATTGCAACCAAGTTGTGTTGTTGCCGTTTACTTCTCCCTTCTATTCCCCTTCACTTTTCTTTTTCAATTAATTCATTAATTGATTAATTACAACTAAATATTCCTTTCCCCTCCGCATTGACAATTTTATAAATGCAAATTGTTCTTTTGTAATTATCAAATGGTGGGTGTATACATGAAGAAACACTTCAACTTCAATTATTATTTCTTCATTGCTCGTCCTACCGATTATTCTCACCATTTACATTATTATTCATTCACATTTCATCTTTATGAATTAATTATAAGACACTTCTTTGATATACATGCTTTTTTTTTGTTTCTCATGAATTTTAATAATTCAATTTAATACACAATCTATAGATCGTTTCCACTGACGATGATGATGAGCAGATTTCTTCAGTTTCACTTCCTTTCTTCTGTTTATTTTTTTGTTTTTATTATAAGAACACATTTTTCTTATTCTCATTATTATCTTGCAATCTAATGATAAATTTATTCGAAAAAAAATATCGTTAATAAGCAAAATATAAGACAATTCATGTATTTTTTCTTATACATATAATATAGATATATATATATATACATATATATATATATATATATATAACTATATATACATATACATTAATTTCCTGATTAATGGCGGAATAAAATATTTTTTTTTCATTTACTTATTGACACTTTTTTAAATTATGATAACGGCACGATAGGTATTTTCATATTTTTGTTTGTGTTGGATAGACACAACAACAACACGGTTAACAGTCAATGGTGATAGACGATTGTGTGGACGATGATCAATGATAAATAATGGTGAGAATAATTAAAAATAGAGTAATAAAAATAATACATAATACAATATAATATAACATTATATATTGGAGAGACTTTCTTTTCTTTTCTTTCTTTTTTTTTTTTTTTAAGACAAGTATAGGTAAAGTATTTTTATGTAAATTGATTTGACGACAGCGATTAAAAATAATTCATATTAATAATAAGTAATAACTTTTATACAATTTGTTTTTTTTTTCTTTGTCGTTAGTTTCCGTTTTGTCCTCCCCTCTCGTTTGCTCACTCTGTGATTTCTTTACAGTTGCACAATTATTTACATTCAATAACGGATGCATTTAAAAATACAAATTGATCGAGAAGAAAAAAATATTCCATGCCCCACAATCCACTTCACAAATATAATTTCAATGAACGAAAATTCATTTAAATCAAAAAAAAATCACAGAGCATACGTGTTCATAAATGTGTATATATATGATTACTTTTTGTGATATATACGCCAAATACAATGACAATATTGCTTTTTTGAAATCTAGAAACAAAAAACAAAATTAAATTTGACACGTTGAATTAATTTTTTCTTTGCAATATATATATATATATATGTGTGTGTGTGTGTGTGTGTGTTGTCTTGACAATTTTTATTATTCCTTCAATCACATACGCACTGACAAATATACATTAACATAACTGGTATGAAAATCAATTGGCAAACACATAAATATTGTTTTTTTGCAAATGTTACGGATACATATTCGTTTGATTTATTTCTTCTATTCTCTTTCCCGCCGTATTTTTCATCTTCAATTTTCCTAATCACAATAAATGATTAGTAAAAAGCAAAAGATATTTTTAATTGTATTTATTTTTTCAATATACTGTTATCTTTTATATTCATTTCTTTTTGTTTTCGTTTAATTATAAGTTTTTTCACCATTTTTTTTTTTTTTCATTTATTTGTTTATTATTTTCTTTTCTTGCTTTTTTTTTTTACTTTTTTTTTGGTATTTCGAGGAACAATTGCCATTGGGGATCTACTGCTTGAGAGCCCTATATGTAAATAATACAAGTTAATATTCCTTTTCTTGCCTCTCTTTCTGCAATACAACAATAATGATCAATATTATTACAAATATTTTTCTAACCTCCAAATAAAAAAAATCAAATGGAACAAAACAAAAAAAAATAGAAGAAAACATACTCGTTTTTTTTTGTTTTTTTCTTTCACCCCATGGCGAACAGGACAGATTGATAATTAATATTTGAATTATTAGTCTTTATTGATTAATTATTATTTTTTGTTATCGCAACAATTTAATTTTATATATATAAATAATGTATGAGTGTGTGTGTGTGGGTGTGTGTGCGACAGACAAATGCGAGAGTAACTTGGTTTAAACTCCGCTAAATATATTCTTTTTTTTTTCAGGCACCTGGTATCGTCGCTTCCCCATTATAATATCCAATAATTTTCATAAATTTCTCCTCGTATTTCATTATCATTGAATAATTCATTTTTATTTTTATTCTGTTTCAATTATAATTGGATAGAAATTGAATTGATCGTCACTGAAGCCACGATGCCGGTACCCATTGCGGTTCTCTCTCCAATGAATTAATTTCTGTTAATAATTGATTGTATGCGCGATCTGTATCATTATTAATAATAATCATATCGAATAAATGGCCGTATTTGTCCTCCATATCTCTCGCCTTTTCAATAATATCTTTAAGCTCCTCCTCTTTAAAACTTTCATTATTTTTTATACGTTTTTGCCGCAATTTTTCCAGACTCGGTGGCGCAACAAAAACAACATACGGCTTCAAATCGGAACTACGTAATATTTTTAAACTTTGTGGATGTAAATTCAATACACAAATTTTACCAGAATTAACAACAGAGCGTATTGCTTCAATTGATGTGCCGTAATATGCTTTTTCATATTCGCCATGTTCGACAAATTTACGACAGAGAATATCGGACTCAAATTGCAAACGCGAAATAAAATGATAGTCCTGTCCGTCTACTTCAGAGCCTTTACGGGGTCTGCTCGTATCTGAAATGAAATAATTTTATTTCTATTACTTTATTTATTCACAATGCAATTCTCGATCACACTTCGATTATCCTTACGTGGAATTGCCGCAGCAAACCGTTCACTGTCCTGCATGAGTCGCTGTCTCAATTCATGTCTACCAATATTCGGTGGACCAATAAGAACAACAGGTCGTTTATGACTTGCTCTTGGATAATACAATCCAACTTCTTCATAAGTTAACACTTCTTCACTATCATAATCATCAATAGTTGTTGTAGCATAAAGTGGATAGCCATCTTCATTAACATCGCCACCAAATTTACTCCTTTTTTTCTTTTTCTTTGGATTCTTACGATTGCAAAGAAGTGTACTTGATTTTTTTGAGCCGCGCATTGTGGTTTTTCCCCCAGCAATTGTTTGTTTCATTGATTCACGTTGATGTTGAAAGGCTTTGCTTGGCACAAGCCCAGCGAGTGTTTGATCCTCTTCGCCCTCTCTATGTGCCTGCCACCAATTTGAATCGTCCTGACATATAACATGAAGTACATCGCCTTTTTGAAAACTCACGCCCAATTCACGACACGGTATATAGGGATCTTCCTCTGGGTCATAATCAAAATGCGCACGAACATGATGAATCTATTTGACACATGATAAATACAAAAATTTATTATTTAAAATACTAATTTTCAATTTTTTTTCTTTTTTTTTTTCAAATATTATTTCTATTTACCTGGGGAGTATCTTCCTGTCTATTATTCGTTACAGTATTTCGTTGATTGTTTGCCGCGGGTAATACCAAAAATGTTAAACTACCCTGCATACTCGCCAAAATATCACAAACTTCATTGACACTTTTGCTCCGCATTTCCACACCATTCACCTCTAAAACCTCATCGCCTTCATTGAACAGTCCCGATTTATCCGCAGCGCCACCTTTAACCACGCGACCTAAATCCAACACAATAAATAATATTTATATTTATAATATGAAAATGCGGAATTTTTTGAATATTTTTCACCGTTTATAGATGTCAAATTGAAAAGAGATGATATAAACAAAAAAAAAAGTGAAAAAAATAACTTTTACTATCACCGCCCTTTCAATTATTAATAGTTATAATTGTTTATACCAATTATTACAGCATCGCCTTCATTTCTCACTGTTGCACCCAATGGCTCATTTGTTTTTTCAATACGTATTATTTTAATATTATCAGCGATACGTGAATCGCGAAAGCTTGGCGTTGGACTTGGTGTTTCACTTGGTGTTAATGATTCAGGACCTTGCTTTGGTTGTAATCCATCCACGTATGAAATAATCAAGTCATGGGCGAGTAATAGTCCTTCAGTTTCGTAACTCGTTAATAATCCTGTCAGCTCTTCAACCATCGCCAATGTCTCGCTCGATTTAACATTTGATGATTGCCATTCTTCAAGGACTTCCACACACTGTAAAATTTATTCAAAAGTAATCTTAGAAATGATGACAATACTCAATATAAATAAATGCTATTTATTCTCTCTTTCAATTTTATTCTTTTGCCAATATTTTTTTCGTTATGTAAACGATATTGTGCAATAGAATAGAACACGTTTTAATTAACTCACATCGCGCGCTAAATTTGACGCATCGTCATCATAATGTCTTGGAATTTTTCCCGTTCTCAATTTTGATTTGAGAAATTGATGTGTCGATAGTACTGTCGCAAAGCGTCTTTGAAGTAAAAGTGTTCGAACAGCATCAAGTTCAGCTTCAACGCCGGGTCCAGATATACCCAAGGCACCAGACAAATTTTTCAATTGCATTTGTAGCCTCTCAAGCGTAGCAACAACCTCACCATAGCCTATAAAAATTAAATATAAATATATTAATTTTCTTATTTACGTGAATAAATTCCATATTGGTAATTTAAACGGCAACAAAAATGATTGAGTATTACTTAGGGTTTTGGATGGATCTTCGATTTCATGCGGTGACGCTTGACCCGATGTCACTGGTCCTCTACGTGTTGATGTTGGTGTCAGTGTTGTCACCTCATCCTGAGTGTATGCCGGATTTTCTTGACCTGACAGAGTTGTTGCATGACTCTCCAATGCATGAAGTTTCCTCGAGTCACGCAATGATTGATTGAGATATTCCTGTCTTTCCTCATGATCTTTGCGTTGTCGCAATTGTTCCTGCAATTAAACCATCAACGATATACATTTGCATACATTATAAAAAGATTAATTCATTTTAAACAATGAATTTTAAACCATTTTCAATGATAAATCCAACGATTGCAATAATTCGTAAATTTTCCACAGCACAAACACATGTGTATTGGATTTTACTTTTCAACAACTTCTCATTTTCATATAGAATACAAATTAATATTTACTATCGGCATATCCAATGATGCCATTTTCTAACCTATAATTAACCATCATTAACGATAACTAATATAACTAATTCGAATATGATTCATTGCAGTATCAGCTACAATTTATCTTTAACAGCACTTAACTGATAACTTCATGACGTCAATTAACGCCCCTTTTTTTCTCCATGAATTGCAAATGTTACAATAAATCAACTGATTGTATAAATAAAAATAAATATGATTGAAATACAAAATTGAAAATAAATAGAAGCAGGCGAAAAAGTTTTGTAGGAGGAAGAACCATTGATTTGTTGATGGACAGGAAATTTGCGAGGCTCGGCAAATGCATTATTGTCTCATTAATTTGTGATTTCCTGATGATGATGATGATGATGATGTGTCTACACACAAAAATACTACCTACCTTCACACAATTGAAAATTATTTTCTATCTACTATTTCCTGAATGATTTCAACTGTTTTCTCACTAATTTTTACTTTTAATTTTCGTTTGTTCTTTCTATTATTGTTATACCTGATATTTTTTAATTGAATGTAGTTGCTGTGGAGTGGGCTGTTGCACCATTTGTGACTCAGTCGATTGTGTATTGATATTGTCATTGAGTTCGACATTGTTGTTTCGCAATGATAAACGTACATTATCCTTTGGTGGCCGTGCTGGGGCTCGTTTCTGATCTCTTGGCGGTATCGCAGGTTTAATTCCGTTGATATTCGCCTGGAAATTTTGTTATTAAAATATATCATCATCAAATTATTCAATAGAATCATCCTTATATTTAATTATAACTCATTTCATCATTATCAATATTACTTGCTTTTTTTTTCTCTTCCATACTTATTAAAATATCCCAAACGCACAATTTTTTTTCCGCCCCCAAAAATAAAAAGTGATAGGTTGAAAGGGAAACACAAAAGACACAGAATATTTTAACGAAAACAAGAAAAAAATATTAAAAGATATAAATGAGAAAGGTGTTTGTCTTTTGTAAAGACAGTAGTTACAATCATGCTGAGTTTTCTACACAAGATCTCTTCTTCCTCCGTATTCCAACTTAATTTCTATTCATTCACTCATTCACTGCATTAACATTGCAATATATCTTCCAACTTATTAAATAATTTCCAATAAAAATCCCAAGTAGTCCCGCAACTTGCATATTAAAATTCGATGCTCCTCGCTATAATAAAAGAAGATGAACAGAAGTGAACAGTCCACAGGAGGGGATGAAAAATAAAAAAAACAATAGAGGAAGTGAAAGACTCGACGAAATATACTCGTTACCTTTAATCGCGATTGATTATCATCGTGATTGTCATTGTCATTATCATTATCTTCAATAATTTTAACATGACGCTGAAACATTTGCATTTGTCGTTCGTCAAGAGTGTGTCGGCGATTGCAATCAAGCGGCATTATTAAACAGCAATCGCTGATATTTTGCAATGAACACTGATATTGACGCTGCTGATGCTGCTGGTGATGATGCTGATGACGATTAATAATCCGCAAAGATGATGATGATGATGATGGTGATGATGAAGCAGAGGTGCAAGAAGAAGTAGGCAAACAATTTTGTGCTAATGTTTCACTATACGCAGCAGACAGTGCATAATTTTCAACGTTATCTAAATTCATTTTCACCTCATCTATCACTTTATCATCATCATAAGTAAATTTCTTATGCCCATCATATTCATTATATTCACGCAATGAATTGCATGAATTGTCATTGGTTTCATCATTACGAAAGCTGCTGTACAAACGTTTAAACGACATACCAACGCACGCCTCTTGTTTTTCACGTACATTAATTAAATCCAAATAATGTGGTATTGGCGAGCGTAACGATAATAAAGTGCAACATACTTTAGGTGTAGCAAATGTGTTAGATAAAATACGATAGATGAAATTTGGTGATGTATGAAGCGTATTATTGATATTATTACTATTATTGCTACTATTATTATTGTAATTACTATTGTAAATGTTATTATTGCCCGTTTGTTGTTGCAATTCACCATTATTATTATTAGAAAAGCTTTGCCGTAACAGACTCTTGACTTTGGACCTTACCTTGGCGTGTTTGTGTTCATTGGGTGATTCATCATCAATCAATGTTATGCGATCGTCAATGCAAGCTCTGATGTTACCACCAATTTGTGTTGGTATTGTTGATTCAATTGTTGTTGCTACATTTGGATAATTTAATTTATTCTTTGATAATGACAATTGTTCCTTGTGTTGGTGCTGTTGATGCTCCAATGTGCTATCACGTTTGCTGTCAGATTTATTTGGCGGTGGATAAATCGGATGGCTTTTTGTTACTGGAATAAAATCGGGCGGACAATCGACCGCAACTTCACGAAAAACTCGATTATTACCAATAACAAGAAATGAATGATCGGAATGATGATCATTTGATGCATCACTGCGCAACGTTGAATAACCACTTGATGTGTGTTGCTGGTGATGGTGTTGGTGGTGGTGCTGCTGGTGCTGCTGCTGCTGCTGATGATGATGATGATGATGATGCTGTGATTTTTTTTTTTTACTGCGTCCACTTGTCCGCGATACAAAAATTAAATCGGCAGCTAAATCAGTGGACAATAAATTGTCAGTTGATGAAACGCCAATTAAATTATCGCCATCATATTCCGAATCTTTTTTCATCGATGCCTGTTTATTTTTGGCCTTTTTCAATGATGACTTTGCAAAATCACCGACACGTGAAATTGGTCCCTTGTTCTGTATATTTTTTTCCGTATTTAATTTTGAATTTTTACGGCCAATAGCCGATTGTTCGCCGATAAGACGCGTTAAATCAGTGACTTCATCGGATCTAATGAGTAAACCAGGATGAAATTCATGTAGATCCAAACCGTATGCAGGATTGTCAAATGATGTTGTTTCACGTGTTGATAATGCAAATATGGGGCCCAAATCCGGAATAGTCCGACATGGTGAGCCTAAATCAATTCTACGTGCGTCATACAATGGCGATTCTTTGCCAGGTAAAATTAAACTTGCGTCCAATGCTGCGGTGCTGTCCGAGCGACCCGATGAACTACGTGGACTCGCTGAATCATCACTGCATGTCTTTAACATTGTCGGATAATCCTCTTTAGCAAATGGATAATCATCCTCAACATCAACATTTGTCTCTTTAATATCGGACGTATGTATTTGTCGTGCTGCATTGCCCGAATCAATTTCATCATCGTCCGAACTCTCTGCCAATAATTCTTTGGACTTGATCACATCATTTGTATCATTATCATCATGTTTATTATTATTTTGTACAGTAATTTCAATAATTCTTGGCAATTTCTCATCATTATTCTTCATTTTGTTTGGTAAACATGATACTTTTGTGTTGGAATTGTGTTTTTGGTCATTGTATGAGCGCGAATGTACATTTGTCGATTCATTCTTTTTATTTAATGATAATTCGCGAAGGTCAATTTGTGGTAATGTTGGTGGTAGTGTTGGTGGTAATGGTGGTAATGGCGGCAATGATGATGATAATTGATCAATACTAGCATTACGATTACGGCGATTAAAGTCTTTACGATGATGATTGTTTGTCGGGTCTGAAGTCATTACCTTATTGGCATATGCCTGTTGGAGTAATGTGTCAGGAACGTCAACGGGCAGCTCCCGATGATGACCCGGGGTGGACCCCGGGGCCCACATCCCATCGGGACCCACACACTCAATTGACTCCTTGGTGTCGAGTGTCACAACACCGTTATTGTTGTCCTGCAGCTGAGATTGCTGCAGGTGAATATCCCCAACGCCACTTCCACTACGTCTCCTTGACCTGCAATAAATATTACAACAATTAATAGAATAATATTAGTTTACAAAATAAAAATAACATTATGTCCTTTCAGTGAATATTTCATATATTATATTATTATTTTTTTTTATATGTATATTATTTTATTTTCAACTTTTTCACTGATTTTTTCACCAGGACTCAAAATTTTTCAGCATAATTGTCAGGAATACTGGGGCCCAATCTATGTCGGGTGACTATTACTGGTTTGTTGTAAAAGACACATATACAAAAAAAATAATACCCAAATAAATAAAAAAAATTAATTGATATTCTTTACATGTGTCGCGTTGGATTTTTTTTCACAATTCATTTGAAACTCAAAGCACTTCAGTTGTCCAGAAAAAAAAAAAAAGAAAACACTTTTGATTTTAAGGACAAGAACCCTTATAAACTCACGTCATAAATTCAAACTAATTGCCAAATACAACAAACAAAATTTGTTAATGTAGTTGTATGAAATTAGTTTGAACAATATTATAACAAAACAATTTTTAAAATGGATTGAACGTGGGCTGCAGACGATATTCATAACCGCAGCCATGTGCAATACCTTATATATTGAATTTACACATAAACACCAGCTTCAATTGAACAAAGAGAAACAACAAAAGGGGGCCCTGGAGGACAATGGCAATGGGCATGCAATAATATGGTACCCAATGCGGTTGTGTATATAAACCACCACATTTTGATCACACATATACATCGCATTCAACAATTTTACATATTATTATTATCATTTATTATTTTTTTTTCATTATTTTCCAACGGTCGAGTACTCAGTGATATTTTACAACGACAAATAAAATTTGTGAGGTACTATAAGAATGCTTTTATTTTTTTTGTATTCATTATATTTCCGTTCTATTTTACTCTATTTATTGTTTAATTTATTTTTTATTTTTTTCATTTTCCCTATTTCTTTTTTATTTATATGTTGGAGTATTGAAGTATGTAGAGTACTACCAGGCTGTTTTATATACATGTATATTGAGTTTCTCTTTTCTTCTTCATTATTGGAATGGGTAGTAAGCAAAAGAACGCGTGTGCGTTTCTCGCTTGGCCGGCTCGACAACACGATCGACATACAAATACACACACATGTATATATATATATATATATATACAAAGTGGTCGTCAACAAACGGGAAGAAATTTTATGGAAAGTGTAAATGCATTTCTCAAACGTTAATTTATATATCCGCCAATGAAATACAATAATGGACACTGTGATATTTTATCCAATAGTGTAAACTATCAACGCCAATAATGAACAAACAAACATAAAATTATTAAACAAGAACGCAATGATAAAACAATTCATCACATATGTGTGAGAAGAAGAAAAAATTTTATATTGAAAATAGATTGATAGAGAGTATGAAAAAAAAAAATATAAATTATTTCCCCAACATAAATACAATGAAATATAAAATTATAAATGATTATTTAAACATACGTAAAATAATATATTGAAAAGACGTATGATGTAGTTGTATATCAAGTAAGGCATATCTAATATATATGTAAAATAGTCAGCAAACAATGGATAAAATTTGAATTTGACAACACCTACCAATGCAGAGTTTTGAGAATCCTCATGATGGTTGATGGTGGTGGTTAATGGATATTGTTCAACTCTCAGTTTCTTAATAATCCGATTGTTGAATAAAAAGAAACCAAGAAAAAAAAATATATATATATCGCTTGCTGCTTGTGTGTGGGCGGCCTCTTATAGGCACAGCACAATGTACCTCTTCAACACACCAACGTTACAGCCACCAAACACTCACATACATATACATATATATATATATATATAAAAGCCAAGATGAGATGAGAATTCTCAATCGTTTCCCCTCTTCACTTCAACATCCACCATCGCGAGCACACCCATCTTTCTCTTTCTCTTTTCAAGTATAATCTCTCGTCAGGTAACACCACCTCTTCACCACACTTTATTCATCACCATCAACATGTAAAGCGTCGCAATATTTCATACTTAAAACAGAGAAGATGAAGAAAACCCAAAATAATAAAAATCCTCTATGTTGCCATTTATCCTTTCAATTCATTTTTCTTCCTGAAAAAATGAAATTTGACTGAAGAAATAAATTATTTAAATGTTTTCACACACAGTACTTTCTTCTTCTTCTTCTTCGTCTTCCTCGTCGTAGTCTCTATTATTTTCCACGTCTTTTTTCTTATGTCCAAGACACGCACCTTACTACCAACATATAAATTGTATATGTATTATTTTTGCTATATTGAATACAATAACGTTCGGGGGCAAAGATGTGTTGGTACCGGTTTCAAGCCGGCGACAGTGTTGGTAGCGATGGTGATTGCGGTTGCGTTGGTACTAGTGGCGGCATTACGGCGTCACTAAGGTATTCCCAGCTCCGTTATAGCCTCTACCTTAATTGTATATCTCATGTACAAGTGAAGAGTACACACACAGTCAATAACTTCATAAAAATCCACGACAAAATATAAAGAAGAAATAAACAGACGAGATAACCATAAAAAAAAAAAAAAAAACAAAAACAAAAAAAAAATTCTAAAATATTAAAAATATTTTTGCTCTCAGTTCAACAATTTTTTTTTTCTTATACACTCAGTTTTCTTCATTTTTTTTCTTCTTTCCTCACATATAATCCACCTTTTCCTTATGTCAATCACTTCAACAAATAAAAAATTAATTAAACAAAAAAAAAAAAGAAACGTAAATAAAGAGATAATATATAATAACACTGTATTTTATTTAACGCAGAGAAGACAGAGAGACTAATTCACAAACGCCCCCTTTTTATATATATATTATTATTATTATTATTATTATTACATCACTGCATCGCATTCCATCACAGGTACAACATCACAACCTGTCGTTTTGTATAGTATCCCGTATCTTTATATATATATATATATATATATATATATATATATATATATGTATTGACATACACAAACTCACAATGATAAATTTGGATTTGCGTTTGATTCACTTCACGTCACGTATCAATTCCACAAACACAATAATAATATATACACCTGTGTGTAGCACACAATTGGGTAATCCAACTTTGAAAAAAAAAAAAAAAAAAGAAAGAAACTAAACAACAAATACAATCACATATTTATTGTACAATTGAAATGACACACAAATTAATTAATTTAATCATTCACTATTTCATGTTTTATCAATTGAATAGGACAATATTTAATTTTTATTATATTATTGATAATTAATTGTCGTATTGCAATATTATTTCAATTTATGTGGAATTAAATTGCAATAATAGTGATAAAATAATAATGTTGACGTGTTATTTAAATATTAAATGTTTTTTTTTTTTTTTTTGTATTTTTCGGGGACACCTGTATAACGAACTGTATTGCAAAGTAAGAAGTCTTTACAGGCGCTCAGATGGCTTTAGACTGAGTTTGTTGGCTTCAACCTATACACAAACATGCAAACACATACACACACACACGCGCGCAGACACATACGTATACAAAAGTCCAGTTCTGCTCATATATATTTTCCCCTCTTTCTTTTCAACTCCCCTGACTTCCCGGATGGAAGGTTCCCCCCATCGAGAAGTTTACCACTCACGCATGCTAAACCTACACACACAGATACACACTACTTATCCATAGACATTTGGGTGTGTACATGAGCATACACAATTTTGTGAGAGTGTGTGTGCAGTAAATTATTGAAGAGTTATGAACAATCGATGTATTATAATTGTTTATTGATATGAAATAGGGTCCTTTGTAGAATTTTTGATCAATTCATTTGTGAAGTTTTTAGGTTATTAATTATTACAGTTGGCTCTTACACATTGCGATATATGGATATTAAAAAGATTTAGCATAAAACTGCATTATCCTACATAATGGTAATGTAGTTTCATACTGTAATTTATATCTGTTGTTTTATATTCGCCAATATAAAAAGTAACAACTTTAAATATCCATTTTGTAAAAGTATCACGGTTAAATTGATTGTTGCATAACATAACCTACACACCAATAATAAATAAATTTCAGATAAATGAGAAATTAATTTGATACATTTGGAAATAACGCTGTCGACACACAAATAATAATTATTGGTGTTTCACATTCATACATATAAATTTTTTTATTATGAAAAAAATATAAATATGTATTGGGGCTTGCATGCAGCCATGGTGCCCTTTGTATACACTCTCATATATATATATATGACACCGACTGCTCGGCGCCATCTACAGGGTGTCTCCATATCACTTGACATCGTCTTATGAGCGTTCAAGTCTCTTACTTTGTTTTTCTTCTTTTTTTTTTTTTTTTTCGCGTATGTGTGCGCATACAGGTATATATGTCCGCACATTTTATTTTTCATGGTCATGGGAAATAAAGAATTCACAGTGGATCGTTTGCGAGATCGTGTGTGTATGTGTTGCAACAACGTTCGTTGAATTGCTAATGATGTATATATATATATCTATGTATCTATGTTTATATATGATATGAATAAAATGTATTTTTTCTTTTTTCTTTTTTTTTTATTTCTACTTGTTTATATTCAGATTGTATTCACGATAATGGTGTTTTATTTTCATTTTATTTCATCTATTGATAAATATTTTTTATTTCTATGTATTTATTCATTTTCGTGATTTCTTTATTTAATTTAGTGTAAAGACAAACTCAAACAAAGACAAATATTTTCTACTTCACATAAACATGACTCCTATACTACGAACTACTGAACTTATATCTATATATCCGAGTAGAAATAAATATATATATATATTATAAAGTGAAACCGGATTCTCAGCTGATTCATTAATCGTTGCAAAAGACATTTTTAGCTTTATCATTTGGCTTATATTATTATATATAGCTTGGATATAATGTAAAGAATGTAGATATGGTAGAATTCAAGAAATGCAACGATGATTAATTATGCAAAAGTAAAGAAAAATTTTTTTTTATTGTATTATATGTGTTTATGGGTCATTAAAAATGATAGATAAAAATAAATAAACAAACACATAATAATGACCAGTTAGTGAATTGCATTGTAAAAAAATGCCGTTACATATCATAGTTTAAATTGTTATGATGATGATGATTCAGAACGATGAAAAATAATAAAAAGCAAAACAATTGAATGAAAAAGATGAGGAAATGAATGAAGAAGAATTCGACCAAGGTTAATTTTTAAGTGAAAGTGCATTCAAGTGAAAAAAAAAAAAAAAAATATGTACAAAACATTACAATAAATACATAAATTCTATGAATGACCTGGGAAATGATGAATAGAGAATATTATTCGTGTGGGTATGTGTGTTCGTGTGAGAGTGCCAGTCTGTCTCAGGCTGTGCGGTGAGAAATAAGTCTGGAATTTCTTTGCATCGGTGCACGTTTAAGCATTCAACTATTGCAGATACACACACACACACACACACACACAACTATACACACGAGTTCTACATTATTGAAAAATTTTTAGCGATGAGTAATAAAAGAATCTATGTAGAAATATTAAATAAAATAAATAATTTTTATTTATAATTTAAGTAAAGAAGTAGCAAACACTGAGAGACACTACGGGATAACGAAATAAATAAGTGAGTTTGTATTTGGATATATAAGTTTATTTTATATTTGTATGTTTGTGTAGAAAAATTGTGAAATTAATGTATTATTCGTAGAAATGTGTTGGATTAACGTGAAATGAGAATGAATATATGTAGTGAGAGAGCAAAGACAAAGGGAGAAAAGATCACAGTTGCCGACAACCGTTGGATTCTCTTACCCTAGAATAAAATTCTAGGTATGAAACAGAGTTTTTTATTTTACTTTTTTTTTGCACGTGCATTTGATCACGAATCTGCGACATTTCTATTTCTCTTTTTGGAAAAAAGAGAAAATGTTGA
Organism: Galerucella tenella; assembly: GCA_910591685.1. Classification (NCBI taxonomy): domain Eukaryota; kingdom Metazoa; phylum Arthropoda; class Insecta; order Coleoptera; family Chrysomelidae; genus Galerucella; species Galerucella tenella. Next base: position 46,224 of record CAJUYH010001508.1, on the reverse strand, counting down.
CTGTGCAGTGTTTGTATATGTTTGTTTGTTATATATTGATTATTGAAAGCCGGACGTGGGATAAAATGTGTCACACTTGCTGTAACGTATTTAGGCTTTGTGCTCTATATAATATTTTTCATTGATGAGAGATAACAATTATTTTACAAATATATAAACGTTTCATTGTAAGCGAAGAAAATGGTATTCTTTTTATATTGTCTTGGGCGTATGGGCAAATTAATAAAAAAATATTGATTTATATATTGACCACATGATTTTTATCCAATGCACATATACAATTAAAACCAATAAACTATCATATCAATTTACTAAGCGTTATTCATGACTATAATTAATATATATTTAATATTAAAATTCATAATCACAACATGAGAGCACGGAGATACACAGAAATGCGAATGAATCATAGAAATAATGTCCAAGATAACGCACAATATTCCCTTAAATTCTTCCCTAATCTTCCTAAAAAGAGAATAAATAAGAGAAAAAAAAAGTAAAACCAAGAAAAAAATGCAACTTATATTTCTTTTAAAATCTTTCCTTCTTTTTTTGTCCTCATCTCCACCACATTGAACGTTTCGTATTTCAAAGCTTCTCTTTCTTCTCCTCTCGTTGCTTTCAAGGACCATTTCAAAGAAATGGTCGAAGGTTATGCACAAGCACACACATACACACACATACATATAGATATAATACACGTTAATGTTAAGAGCAGCAAACAGAGATTGGTGATGCGGTCCCAGCAGCCAATGACATTTAAAATAATTTTTTTTATCCCAATGAAAATCACTTTTTGAAAGATGACAAGAGAAAATTAAAAAAAAAAATTGCACAGATGAATAAACAGAATATAAAAATTGAAGGTGAAATAATCAAATAGATTTGATAGAGTGAAGGAATAAAAAAATTATATTAAAAAAAGATTTTTATTATCTAGCCGATATTGGTGAGCAGGTGAATTGTAGATGATGGAGGTGTTGGAATGTGTAAGTTTCGTTTATTATGAGTCGTGTCAACTGTTCAACTGACTGCCATCTGATATCAATTTTTTTTTTTTTTTAATCGACTTATATGTCATTTATTTTCTCACTCGTATCTTCTGTACAAACCTGCACACACATACAGGTATGTGTACGCAAGATGGAGATAGATAATGAGTGTATGTAATTCCAGATGTGTTTGAACATACTGTTCTTTTACATTATCATTTAATATAAAATGTTTTATATCTAAATGTAACTTCAATGGAGTAATTTATATCTGGTTCAAAAGTACGAATTGTCATTTTTTCCTCGGTTCTTCTTTCAATACTGCTCCAACAATGAATATGCATATGGAAAGAATTTTACACTGAATATTCGGATGAAATGAGGAGTAAAATTTACCCTGCATTCTAAGTAGGCTTTGGGACATTATTACATTCGAATAATTATTACAACATATCGTGGGAAATTTTGCTCTTGGCATTAGTCAAAATTATTTCATTCAATTTCTCCAGAAAATGTATGGTAAAGTATCATTTTATCATTAAAGTATCATACAAAATATTCGACGGTTAGGAAATAGCAAGGGGTAAAAATTCAACATTTGATATTGTAAAATGTATCTGATTATTGAGAATAATTGAGTATATTTCTAGCATTAAATGAATTGTCCTATATACTAGTCACGCAACTGAGTAAAACATAATGCCAATTCGTACAATATTTACAGCAGCTCAATCTAAAAATTCGCCTAAAAATATTTAATATTTAGTGGAATGTTGATGTATCCCAGATGAACTACGATATACACAGGGTAATATTTACTATAAAATGCTTTCCGTGTATACAAATGGTAATCACCGCCAATACATAGCCCTTTCTGTGACTCATTCAGAACATGAAAGAGGGGAAGAAGAAAGAATATGAAAAAAAAAAAAAAAATACAGTCCAGACACCATATAAAACAAAATGTACATATATAAGTATGGCAGGTTGAAGTTATGGCTTTTGAGCAACCAAGGGAGAGTTCTAGTTATGTCCAGGGTCGACATTTAGGTCTTCCGGTCGTCAGGTGTATTTACCAGCCTTCCCTTTTGCCCCTCTTATTCTTTTATTTTCATTTTGGTGCTATACCCTAACGCATGGTTGACGATGCACAGTGCAGGCAGGTGGAACCCGAACCTTAAGGCGAATAGAAATGCCCCCCAACTTATTCTTCAAAAGAATCTTTCAACCATGTGAAATGCCAGTTATTTTTTTTTGTCACCATCGAATTGTCGAAATAAATTCCTTAATTTTGAAGGGAATAAATTTGCAACAAGTGAATATTGCACACATATTTTGCCATAAAATCTTTTTTTTTTTTTTGAAGCGCGCAAATAATCCACAGAGTGTTATAATATATATTTTTATGACGTAATAATAAGAAAGTATTGGCTTCGTCTGATTTAATGCATTCAGATAAGAGTTCTCTCCATTATTTTATACTTGTGTTATATAAACAATATTTGTAATTAAATTTAAAGTAGTGAGTAAATAATAGAAAAAAAATATGAATATAGAACTAACCTGCAAATTGGTTCTGGATTGTCGATTTCACGTTTGGTATTGATAAAATTGATGTCATTCACTGCTGATGATGTTGAACCACGTGGTGATCTTGGACCACCTTCAGATTCACCGATTAACACTTCAGTTCGTCCATTTTGAAATGGACTGCTGGCACGACGTTCAATCAATCTGTTGCTCTCCACCGGTTGCTTTAAAATCCAATGAAAAAAAAAAAAATACATGAATAAAGAATTAAATAAAAGTCCCACCAACGCATTTATCGTACGATAATTTATTCCTTCATTCAGAATTCATTATTTTCAAGTTGACTGCAGCTATAATATAAAATAAAATTGGTTTGAATTACCAATAATTTTTGCTCTTCCAGTTGTTGACTTCGTTGCTTCTCTATAATGTCCTTTCTTTCAGGTCTATTTTTATCAACACCATCATCCTGTATTATTATTCCTTTTGGCACAGCTCCATTACTCAATTTTATTGGTGAAACATTTCGATTTGCTGGTTGTCTATAACAATATTAATATACGAATAACAATTGCAATACAAGTATATTTGTTTATTTATTCGTTTATTATATTTTTGAACATACCCATCTGCAAGTGTGACAGTGATATGACCATTTGTAACGTCTCTATCCGGAACAGTGTCTGTGCTCGTGGACGCTGACTCCTCTCGTATCTTCAAAACAAACCAGAAATAAATAAACAAAAAAAAATTAAAGATAAATGTGGAAAAACAAAAGTTAATAAATGAAGTAATTGGGAATTATTGAAATAATTGTACTGTAATTCAATATGATATCGACATGCGGTCAGAATAATTCTCAGCAGACAAATTTTATACAATTATAGGTTGGTTTGCATTGATATTATATTGAAAAAAAATAAAAATAGACGAAAGAGGAAGAAGAAGCAATGGAAGTGGTGAGTGATAAAAAAAGAAAGATAAAAAAGACAAATAAATTACATAACAACACACACGTGGCTCATCGAGATTTCGATTTACGTTGTTGCGCGGCAATTTGCCGATCACCAACGGATAAGTATCCACACGTACAAATATTCCTACAGATATACACTATACATGTATATATTATATAAATGCATACGTATTAAACATTTATATAAAGACTTCAAGGTTGAGTGTATTGATGCAAAAGTATTGTCTACCATTTAATTTTCCTCAAAGAGACGTTTTATTATTTATCTTTTTTTTTCTTGCTTATCAACTCAATTTCTAATTCTTCGGAAATTTTAATCAATTTTATAAACAAATGAATTTTCAACTGTGCAGATAAGTTCAATTGAACAAATGTCGTCATTGATTGTTAAAAAATCAAATAGAACTATTGGCAAAAAATATTTTCAATAGGTTCGAATGAATCGGAAATATTTTTTCAAGTTCATGTAGTGAATAAAAAAAAAAAAAAAAAGGAAGTAGAAGACAGGTACGTAATTATTTTCTTGCCTGCTGATGAAGTATTGCTTGAATATCTCTGGGTTGAATTTTCTTGAATGCAGGTAATTGTTGCAGTCTTTCTCTAGCTCCTCTGAATATATAAAATAATAATTAAATACAACAGAAGAGCAAATATCAATAGAAAAAAGAAGAGAAAGGCCAAGTGATTAACTTGAATTGAAATATAATAATAATTATTAAATATCTTCTATTTTATTCTTTGATATATTCATATTATTTTTGTTTGTTTATTGTTTATATTTATAATTAATATCAAGTAATATAAAGTAATATAAAAAAATACAACACTCACCTCTCCAGTGCAATTACCCAGGCATCGCGTACTCTATCCGCGTTTGGTCCGTCCAATTCTTCTGTCGACAAGTTAAAAGTGATGAATAAAAACGAATAATAAATTATAAACATTTTTCAATATCACTCGTACGATGTTAACAAAAAAAAAAAAAAATAAAAAATAAAATGTTTGTCTCTTTGTTTATTTTTTTTTAATTATTAAATACCCTCAGACAAATCATCGTTGTCGTCGTCGTCGTCATCGATGAATTTAATATTGTCAAGATCAAAATAATGATTGGAATTGGCAATAACATCACTATCATCATTGTTATTATCATGTGAATTATTTTTTGAGAATTCATTGAGCGGCAAATCATTATCGACTGCTGTCGTTAGTGATTGTTTAGATTTCGATTTATATTTATGATTATTGCGTGAATTAATGCAACCGCAAAAGAGTTTTGATAAAATAAATCGACTGCAGTTCAATGATTTTGTATGAGCAGTAGAAGTGTTAGTTTCACGCTTAGACATCATTTCGCGACACGATTCGTATTGAATTTATATTTTTATATCATACTATTATATTCTATTTATTTATATTATTTGTAAATGAATATTTTATTCCCTCGCACTAAAACACCAATTGCATAAATTACAAATATATTTATAATAGATGTAAACACACAAGTGCTTTTATTTTTATTCCTTTTTTTTTCCTATCCCTCCTGTCTATTATATGTACTGAAGGAATAATATAACGCACGAACACACGGTTAGAACGGTTGAATCTACCAAAGTGAAACTAGAGCTAAGTATAAAGGGTAGTTTATATTTGGAAACCTTTCTTCTGTCTTTCACTGTCTATATTTATCTCGTTTGCTTTTACCGTGTGTGTATACTACTCGAAGATGATGCGAAAGTTGCAAGCGGAAGAGAGAAAATGAATAGAAAAAAAAAAAAGAAAAAAGAAAAAAGAACGAATGAAGAAGATAAAGAAAAAAACATTTACAGACACATGTAAAGTGGCGGCAAATGTCCAATTGTCATTTTAATGGCAAAAAAAAAAAA
>CAJUYH010001508.1:0-40740 GCA_910591685.1 Galerucella tenella | reverse complement strand
AAAAAAAAAAAATTTGTTTTTGGCTTATTTAATTTTACTTTATTTCCATTTTTTTCATATTAATATTTTTATTTATACCTTGGATATAGAGGTAAATAATTTAATTGTAATTTAACTATTTGTTCCAAAGATTGTTGTATTATTTTACTTAAATGATTTCTACGTAGGCAATTACCAAATATAATTGTAAAATCATTCAATTAAATGTAATATTTTGAATTATTTCTCTCATTCACACCGACATCATTTCACTAAACGCCAATAATTCAATTACAATCGTGATATAAATGTGTATGGCAATCCTCGTTCATTTCAATCCAGTATACAACCAGTACAATACATGTACACCCAAAACCTGTTTTTCTAACTGTATAAATACATATATACACATAAATGTATACATAGAACAAAAGTTGACGCGTGCAGTAACATTACGGTCCATTGATGTGTTAAAAAAAAAAAAAAAAACAAAATAAAACAATAAAACTGTATAATCACCCCAAAAAAAAAAACAGTTTTATTTTTTTTTTCAATAAAACAATTGTTAATAAAGAAAATATAGAATAAATTTATAAATAAACAGTAAAAGGAAGAAGAATAATACAATACCTAAATTCATAGAATGAACAATTGGAACACACTATATATCCATATGCCCGAACTGAATGTTGTTCAATGCGTTAAATAATCACACAAACATAAAAAAACCGATATATATATATATCCTTATTATTATTATTATTATTATTATTATTTTATAGAATTCACTAGGAGAACAAGAGCCGTGGATATTGATGGGATTTAATACAATGCAGCCATCATTATATTATTGCATATTATATATAATGTCTCCAGTGACCTGGTATACGTGGTAAGTGTTTGCTTATACATGTACATACACATGTATATATATAATAAATATATGTATGTATGTATCAATGGCGTTCTCTCACACTTGAATTATCACCTCACCTGATTTTTTAATCCATCGATATAAAAATAAGAAGAAATAAACTTCACTTTATCACAATCCAAAGTAATATTTAACGTTCACTTCATTTTATATATTTTTATATATACATCAATTTAATTGCTTTAAATTCAATAAATCACGGTATATATTTAGTATTTATTATAAATAATTGAAATAAAATGAAAAATTATCAATTTTGCGTATAAATGATTCACCTTTGACTAAAGACAAAAAACAGTGTGTGTGTGTGTGTGTGTGTGTAAATGCATTCGAAGGTTGCATTCCCGCCCGGCGCACTCACAAGTCAACTCGATTTTCCTCTATTTATTCCCCACTAATATTACATATATACACACACATATATATATATATATATATATATATAAATATAAATATTTATGTATCATTTTTTTGATTAGTTTTTGAAAATACTTCTTTTTTCCAATGACTTTAAGTTATTATTATTATTATTCTTTTTTTTTTCGTTTCTGGTTTGTCTTTGGATTGCTTCTTACTTTCAATGTAACACTGCTTCGTCGTGTCGAGTTATTTACCTGGCGAACACTCAGTTATACAAACGGAACTACACGAATTATAACGGAATTAACCGAATTTAATATCATCGTTTGTATAATTGTCGTGTGTAAATTAATGTGTACTGATTTTACATACAATATACACGTATGTATATGCACATTCACTTGATAACACAATGTATGAGTATATATATATATATATACATATATATGTATATGTATTGGTATATGTATATATTTTTTGTATTCGCAATGAAATGAAAAGTTAAGTGGATAAAGAATGGGATAATAGAAATAAAAAAACTTGTCTTTCAATCTGTTATATATTTTCATTATCTATAATTTGTTAAGTTTGATTCTTTTTTTTTTCTTTTTACTTTTCATTGCGTTGTGATAAGAAAGTATTGGTTTTCATCCGATTTTTTAAATATATGTTGGATTGGATATCGATGGAATTCGTAGTTGGAGTGTTTCGTAAATGATACTTTCACAATTTGTCAATTTATTGTGCAATAAATATTATTTTATATGTATTTGTATACATCCACGCATTGTTATTATATATATATATATAGATATATGTGTCACTGAGAAATTGTTAAAAAATATTGTAACTTTTCATTGTATTATGTCGTATTCATTCGTCGTAATACATAGTTGGATATATCGCGAGACTTTGGATAATTGTATATTGTTATGATCATTGAAATCACCACTTTGTAATGAAATAGTATGTGTAATTGTTACGTTGGCAGAGCAATAAGTACATAAAAATGCAATCAAATATTGATGAAATTGTTTGCACCATCATTTTTAAATATTTTATATCGCAGTAAATGTCGATTTATCAATAATTACTGTATCAATATTAATTTGCCCATTTTCATATTAATTAACTGTGGCATTTTTTTTTTACTTACTTAATTTATTTCCAGTTCTTCGTGTCACTTGCAAACTGATGGTGCCCGATTTAATACACTGGCAGAATAATTGAACATGTAGAATTATATAAATATTATAAATTAGTTTTCTATTTGAAAAAAAAAAAAAAAAAAAAAAAATAGTCGATATTACATTCAATTAAGATTTTTTTTTTTTTTTTTTCATGTCACCTGATGAATGTATTGGCTGACTTCTGAATCGGTTGCATTTTCCAGTGTGCGTCCATTGACTTCCAATATTTCATCGCCAACTTCTGGATAATCAGCATTGTCAGCCGACGATCCTACATGACAGTGTGAAAAAATAAATTGATGAATGTATAAATATGTCTATGCGGACATACCTTCGTTTTAAAATAAAAATTAATTTTATAAATATATATATAAAACATTACATTGTAGAATGCCCAACACACTGTACATTGTACAGTAAATTATATGAAATACCTTCAAGACCTGTTGATTCCACTGAGTAAATGCATTCAAAAATCAACTTACATAATTTCTTCAAACACAATCATGCATTATTGAATTTACATTTGCCAATGAATACTATTTTTCGAAACAATAAAAAAGAAAGCGACGATTTGTCACAAATCATTTATTTGATTGAATGATACTTTACCATACATTATTTTCAATAATTAAATGAAATAATTTTGACTAATACCAAGAGTAAAATTTCCCATGACATGTTGCAATGATTATTCAAATGTAATAATGTCCCAAGCCTACTTAGAATGTCGAGTAAATCTTACTCCTCCTTTCATCCGAATATTTAGTATAAAATCCTCTCAATAGATAAAATTGATTTGACAAACAATTAATGACAATTACCAACTCACCATAGAGTTTAATTTTTCCATTATCATTCATGAGAATAATAATGTATCCACCCAAGTCCACCATGATTGCACAATTATTTATTGCACTACTTATTATTCACAATTAATATTCACACGAATTTTTATTCTACAATTATTTTATTCTTCCTCTCTCACTATATTTCCAATGATTATTATTATTATTATTATAATTTTTCATTACTATTTTTCTTTCTAATTCTTTTGCTTGCTTCTCGTTTACATACAGATCTATGTACATATTTTTTGTTTATATCCGGAATATTGTTGAACTTTAAATATTTAAAACCAACACTTGCGAGAATGAAAGGGTTGAATGAAGGGAGCACTCGATTAAACCCTTTACACTGTCTCGATTTTCTCACTATATATTCGCTCCGCCCTGAGATATATATCGATGGCACCGTGAAAATTGTCATTATCAAAACAACAGTGCATACTATCTATTATATTTTTTTTTTTTCTTGATTTTCTTCTTCACTTTATTATTGCACGTCAATGAAAGAAAAATAGCTGATGATAAAATTTGTGTAATTGTTGCAAAATTCACTTACTCAATGCAATGACCATGGTGAATATAAAAATGATGATTTATTCACAGTTATTATTAATCTCGGCGTTTTTATTTTTAAATGATTAATGGGATCTCTTTTATTTCTTGTCATACTCCCAATCGACGAATTGAATCATATAAAAATCTCTGTAACGGCAACACCACTCGCGCACCACGTTCCAATTTCTCGTCATCTCTATAAAATTGAATAATAATATTTATTAAAATTAAACATATATACACATACACAAACACACACACACATAAATACAATTGTTTATTCACAGTCGATTTATTTTTTACTACTCGCAGTGTCGACCCTATCACACACAATCGATAGTACACAGGCCGCGCACTAAACATATATACATATACATATTTATATATATATATATATATATATAATCAATAAAAATGTATTTGAAAATAAATAAATAAATAATAAAGAAAGTATATAAATGACAAAAATTAATAGATAGTAAATAAAAATTGATAAATAAAAAAATATATGAAAAAAAAATTTTATTGCATTATTATTAGATGGAGATTATTTACTATGTAAAATATTGAATATACTTTTTCGATAAACTCTAAAAAAATTTGTGTATCCACTGACCCTTTACATATCTTCACACGAGCCCTTATCTATTCGCCAACGCCACTATTACAACTACCCTGTAGCCGAGAGCAATAAAACGTACCAACCAGTAGATATACAATTGAGCATTAACTGATGATGTGCGCGCGCGCGCGCGCAAATTTCCAAGATGATGACGTATAGTAACTATTGTTTATGCATATGTATATTTGCATTGGCATGCGGATGAAAAATAAAATGGGAGTATGCATGTGTGGGATTTGAATGAATGGGAATAAGATAATTTTAAATAGACACATGGAGAGATAAGAGAGATGATATGAATTCAGGTTGGGTGAATGTGTGCAAATGGAAGTAATGGCCTAGTTTCTATATAATATAATATTATATATGCATAATGACAATGTGAAATTGACGGTACACGGATGCAAAAAGTGGCAATAATAATAATATCACATCTATTATTTATATCACATATTTATGAATTTAATATTCTCTATTCACATTTTCATTTCAATTTCAATAACTGTAATGAAAAAAATCGCAAAATAAATTCAATTAATATCGAATGTTGTTACATCAACCCTGTATTATTATAGCAATAATTGAGGAGGTTGCATTGACAATTTACAATAATGATGCGTTAATTAAAATTCATTTTTGTATATGCATATATATAATAATATATTCAATATAATTCATTGCAATTTAATTCAACTAATTTGTGGGAAAATAATTCAGCAGTGAATGACACCTATTCTTTGTAGTATTGAAATAAAAAAATATTAAATTGTTATAGAATATATAATTATAACTATATATAGTTTTTTTTTCATGTTCAAAAACTACCAGGACAGGTTACCCTCACTAAACACAAAAGCTTAATTATTAATTAATATTACTATTGTTAACTATATATATTTTCATAATTTCCCGCACTATTCACTATTTTCTATCGTTTCCTCAAAAATAATAATATTAATAATAATAATAATAATAATAATTATTATTATTATTATTGAAATGTATGAAATATCCCTTTCCCTGAATTGATACAATTCAAATAGTGGACACAAATGTTTCGTTCAAAAAATAAAAAATTATATTTAAATTAAATCACGATATTCAATTTTGCCAGTACATTCTAGTTATTATCATTAAATTAATATAAATAATAACCTCAAAAATGTATAATTTAAATGAATTGATTAGATATATATGTTCCTATATGTACAATTTAACTTTTGGTTAACATTTGTATATATAATATATTGAAGTTATAGTGATACAATAATTCTCTTGTGTTTAGAATTATCAGTTGTAAAACGCCCATTTGACCATTAATGCAAAAACCACTACCACTACTACCACCACCACCACCACCACCACCGTTGACAGTTGGTATTTATTCAATACTGATATGCTCCAGTGTCGTCCTGCCTTTTCTTTATTTCTTTCAATGGATTCAAAACCCGTGTACTACATGTCACATACCATGAAAGTCTCTGTCGTCGTCTATGATTCGAATAGCGAAATACATACAGAAAATAAACGTATACATTCATGCATGTATATGCATTTTTTATTTTTTTTTATGCGCCAGCGCACAAGGCATAAAAAAAACGTACCCTTTTCAGAAACTTACTGAATAGAATGAGACTAGACACACAAACACATACGATACGAATATTGAGATGGAAACAAACATAAATAGAGGAGAGAAAAAGAAAATGGATGACATAGATTTACTGTAAATCGATATAGAATAAAAATGGCGTCTCGATTGACATATGGGTCAATACGCGATAATAATCAATAAATCGTAAATACAATTAATAGAATGGATAGCAATGGATTTTGAGATAATGTTACAGATAATTAATTGTATTACAATAATTGGTAAATACATTTATGCACCATTGCAGTGTAGTGGAAATTTTCAATTGATATAATTGCCGCCTTTTTTTTCAAATTACAGCTTCATTGCGTGATGTGATTGGTTGAGAGTGAAGGAGACCATATTGTGCACGTAACTGTATATATTCCAATATAATGTGTTGTGTTTTGCATGATATCTGGCATCTATTTTTGCCACATTGATGACTGTGTGTCATTAGGTGAAAAGAAAAATATATTCATTTGTATCACTATTTTGTTCATATCTCACACATATAATTCTTGTAAGGATAATTAATTGAAAAGAAAATGGTGGATGAACGGTAATATTAATTGCTTTGTAGATTAAGTATACATATTTATTTAGTTAAATATTAAATTGTAATGTTTATCATGAATTGTTCATTGTTGTCATTTTCTTTGTTATCCATCTCTGAATTTCTGATATATTGTAATTTTATTATTGAATCATTTGAATTTTTTTTTTCTTTTAGAATAAAAACGATGCTGTCATTAATTTTTTTATTGAATTTGGCATCGGCTGCAGTTGTTAAATATCAGCCAGAAGCAGTTCGTCTATCATTTGGCGGTAATTTACCATTCAACAAGAAGATAATGAATTATTTTATATTGTTAACAATGGTATTAATTAATTACTGATTGTTTCACGATATTTCTGTCCCACATTGTAGAGAATTCGAATGATATTGTGGTGACATGGAGCACTCAAAACGACACAAATGAATCAATTGTTGAGTATGGAATTGGTGGATTAATATTAACAGCCAAAGGAACCAGTACGAAATTTATCGATGGCGGTAAACAGAAACGTTCGCAATATATTCATCGGGTGTCTTTAAAAAATTTGAATCCAGGCGAAAAATACAGTAAATAATTTTTTTTTTTACATTCAATCTCTTTAATATACTTCTGGTGTACTGATAAAACCATTAATTATTGAATTATTATCCAATTATTTAAAGAGTGATTTACAGTTGAATATAAATTATGTTTAGTTTCTTTGTTTATCAGGTTATCATTGTGGAAGTTCGTTTGGATGGTCGAATATTTTTACCGTAACAATTCCATCGGATTCCAAAACATGGACACCACAAATTGTTATTTTTGGCGATATGGGCAATGAAAATGCACAGAGTTTAGCACGATTACAGGAAGAAGCTCAGCGTGGATTGTATGATGCGGCAATTCACGTTGGTGATTTTGCATACGATATGGATACGGATAATGCGCGTGTTGGTGATGAATTTATGCGACAAATTGAGGGAGTCGCGGCGTATTTACCATATATGACTGTTCCTGGCAATCACGAAGAGAGTTACAACTTTAGTAATTATCGGTAAACAATATTTATTGAGATATACAAAAGAGAGGAAAACAATTTGTAAGTGAATCGTCATTTATTTGTGATTTCACTATTGCTGTGTTGACTCTTCAGTGCGCGCTTTTCAATGCCTGGCGAATCCGATGGATTATTTTACAGCTTTAATCTTGGACCAGTTCATTTTATTGGAATCAATACTGAAGCGTATTATTTTATGAATTATGGAATTAAACAATTGGTTAATCAATTTTTATGGCTTGAAAATGATTTGAAAGAAGCAAATGAACCGGAAAATCGGTCAGTATAATGAAAATTAGTTTTGAATAATTATTTTGAATTCTTTTCAATATTAATTGATAATTGATCCAATATTCATTAATGAATTGAATGAAAATTGTGTAAAATAAACGAGTTTTTAATTGGAAAATAAAATTACTTGCAGTGATGAACGGCCGTGGATTGTAACATTTGGTCATCGTCCAATGTATTGTAGCAACAAAAATGGTGACGACTGTACAAATCACGAATCATTGGTGCGCGTTGGATTGCCATTTTTGAATTGGTTCGGATTGGAAAAACTTTTTTATACAAATAAAGTAGACCTTGAATTGTGGGCACATGAACACAGTTACGAGCGCATGTGGCCTATGTACAATTTTCAGGTGAATAAAACTGCGTTTATATTGAAATGGCTATTTCTAAACAAACACACAATCACAATTAAAATAATTCTTCATCAACTTTTTCATATAACATTGACTGTTTGTTTATTTTTTTATTTATCGATTGGATGGAATTTTTTTTATTGTATTTAAGGTTAATAATGGGAGTTATGAACAGCCGTACAAAAATTATAAGGCACCGGTTCATATAGTGACGGGTTCGGCGGGTTGCAAAGAAGGAAGAGAGCAATTTTTACCTGCATTACCACCATGGTCTGCATTCCGAAGCTCAGATTATGGTTATACTCGAATGAAGGTCTTCAATAAAACACATTTGTACTTGGAACAGGTAAAACAAATGACAATAGTATTGAAGTTTGGTAGAAGAATCATTAATAAGTTAAATATTTTAAGCAAACATCAATCCATACTATTTGTTTTATTTTTAGGTGTCTGACGACAAAGCCGGTGCTATTATAGATGAAGTTTGGCTAATTAAAGATTCCCCAATACCTAAATATATACAATAAATTAAATTAATATTATGTTGATTTATTGAATATTATATTGATTATTAATTCTGTCCGTATATAGTTTTATTAATTCAAGTATATGAAAATGACCAAAGTAAGGAACAATGAAAAAAAAAAAAAATCAATTTTAAAGCAATATTTCCTTACAAAGAAAAATATGAATATTCAATAGTTTAATTAGATTTATAGGTTAAATATACAAGACAAAATGTTTTTTTTGTTTCACCATACATTAGTTTAATTGTTAAAATATAAATATTTATATAATATATAATTATTATCGTGTATAATATGTATATATATATTTATATATAATTTCTTGTCGGAATATATTCCATTCACATTACGGCTGTTCTGTTTATTGTTATTGTTGCTAATAATACGAAAAATGCTCAATAGCTGCACTCATTTATCATTTTTTTTTCTCCAATTATTTGTTGCAATTGTTCCGTTTCATTATCAGCAAGCGAATTTGTACTCTTCATTTTTCGCTTTTCAATGAAAATTCGCTCTCTTCTCTCTCTTCACATTTAACTTTATCATTTATTCATTTTTTTTTTTAACGATTCATCATTTATTTTTATTCTTTATTCAACTTTTCTTTTCTTTATATTTATTATATACATGAGGTTATGGTTATGTTGATACAAATGAGCTTGTCTGTTTTATTTATTTTTATTTGTGATTTGTTTTTATGTCGATGTAAGTTGAGAAACAAAAAAAAATATATGATTTGTAGACGAGACTAAAATTCAGTCTAATCAGGATAATAAAAATAATCCCGATTTATTACTACTATTTTTAACTTGTTGATTATTCTTCTCCATTTGTTGACACCATTTTATTTATCATTCAATATTTTTATTATTTTCTCTCTGCAATAATGTTTTACAATCTTTCAATTTTCTTTTCACACTCAATTATTTTCAAATTATGAAAAGCAATTGTCAACCAGTTCATTATCGAAGATATGTGTTGAAAGTTTATCTGATGTTTTTCCCTAATTTATTCATTTGTCTTCCCCATTACAATTTTGATTTCTATTTTTTCCATTCACTGACCAAATTAGTATATTCGTACTTTTCTTTTTTCTCCCTTTTCCCAAATGATTTTTTGAGGTTATGGCATGCCTCTGTTTCTCGATCACCCTCTGTCTATACATACATATTATGAAATTAAATTTATGAAACTTTCTGCAGGTGTCAGTGGGTAATTGATACAGAAATAGTGGATGTCGCAGCTGAATGACTCTCTTGGTATGAAAATTGTGGAAAATGCTCTTGCTCCTCAGCAATTGAATTCAAACCACTACCGCTACCTAAACAACCCTGATCAGGTGGTGTCAATTCAACACTTTCACCTGTAAATTCACTATCAAAGTAACGTGTGTCTGTGTCTGATGTTACTTGCGGTTTAAATGGCGGTGGAATTTTTTTCTGTACTAGATCCGACCAGTCAATTGATGAGAAAAATGCATGATTCATTATATCTTTTGCGTCATTGGGTCCACCACCCAATCTTCTACTGGGATCTTTAATCAATAAACCTGAAGAAAAAAAAATAATTCCTTAATAACCTCCAAGTAAATATAACTCTACATGAGGATAATTTTGTACCGAATATTCCGATGAAACAAGGAGTAAAATTTACATTAGTCAAAATTATTTCATTCCATTCCTCCACATAATGTATGATAAATTATCATTTTACAGTGTAAAGTATAGTACAAAATATTTGATGGGTAAAACTTCAACATTTTATGTTGTATAATCTATCTGATTGTTAGGAATAATTTAGAATATTTCTGTCATTAAATGAATAGTTTTATATAACACCGCACAGTTTAGCAAAACATATTGTCAATTCGTACAATATTTAGAGGAGTTGACTCTAAAAATGTTGATAAGTTCCAACCTTACTGTGGTGCACAGGATAATATCTAGTATAAAATTCTCGCCGTGTAGTTCTTAAAGTTTTCATATTTATTTTACTTTACTTACCACCGAGTAAATCGCGAGCTTCGGATGAAATTGTCCGCGGAAATTTAACCTCCTCCAATAAAATAAGTGTAAATAATTTTTCATGATCACGATTATAGAATGGAAGACGGCCACACATCATTTCGTATATAACAACACCAACGCCCCACCAATCAACAGCACGTCCATAATCATTGTCTTCAAGCACTTCTGGTGCAAGATATTCTGGTGTACCACAAAACGTTTTTGTTGTTCGTCCTAGAAAAGATAACAGCGAAAAAAAAAATAGAGAAACTGAACTTTTTCAACATTAAATTGGGAATAATAATTGAAAAAATGTAATAAATATTTGTTTACCATAAGTTATATCCTCTTTGCACAATCCAAAATCAGCGATTTTAATATGCCCATCTTTATCCAACAAAAGATTTTCCAATTTTAAATCACGATAAATAATTCCTTGCGAGTGTAAATAACCCAATGCAGAAATAATTTCAGCGCCATAGAAACGTGTACGATCTTCACTAAAAATACGTGAACGACTCAAGTGAAAAAATAATTCACCACCATTAACATATTCCATAACAAAACATAATCGATCAGCGGTTTGAAAACTGTATTTAAGTGAAATTAAAAATGGATGATTTGTAGAACGTAAGACACGATTTTCCGTTAATGTATGTGCAACTTCATCTTTACGTATAATCACTTCTTTCCGTAATATTTTAATTGCATAAAGATGTCCTGTTGCTTTTTCACGGCACAATATAACTTTACCAAATGTCCCCTTGCCTAAAACTTTAAGAAATTCAAAATTTTCAAGCGTCACTTTTTTCTTTCCAGTACTTTTACTATTAGACGTTCCTTGTACGCTAAATTTTGCCGACAATTCATCGATACTTTGTATTGTTTCAATTCCAAGTGAACTACCAGTGTCTGAACGACCGCCCGATGCATTTTCCATATCAATATCTTCAGATGACGATGATATTTGCATCGTTGGTGTCTGCTGTTGATTATTCTCTTCACTGGCTAATCGATCAGCCACATATCTGCCAAATAACCAAATAAACAATAAAATAAATACGTTTGTGATAATCAACCAATACTAATTATCTATCAAATTGTATTATTTATAAAATATGGCAAACAAATATTGATTTATAACAGAGAAATTCTGCAACAAATCGACAAATATTCCCTAGCTGGGGGGAGGGGGGGGGGGGGGGGGGGGTACAGCCAAATAATTTCGATAGTGTATAACCTCAAAATACCATACCTAATAGCCGCCACCCAATCTTCTCTCTCCTGTTCGGATTCAACATGAAATGTCCTTTCAATAACTGTTGTCCATTGCAAACCTCTTATAACAAATGTATATGGTTTTGGACGATCAACAGACATTATTTGACAGCCACGTACAGTAAAATTATTCAATGGCTGTGCTGTTGTTGCCAATTGTTGATCTGGTTTTGATTTGAAACCCACCAGTGTCCCATCATCACGTAAAACAAAATATCTTGAACGCCAATTTTTTATATGTTCACCTGAAACAGCCGCAAGAGAATCCAAATAACATTTATTAATATAAATAAAATTCATATAATATGTAAGAAACAAATGGATGAATAAACAACCAAACAAATAAATAGACACTAAATGCAATTGAATATATTACTTTGTTATTTATTTAAAAATTTACTTACCGCGTTTTTGTAACCACCCTTCCTTAACAACTTGCTGACTACTACCAGACGCCACAACGCTCATCGTTGCGATGTTTGTAAATATTCACGATGAATCCAAACACACATATACACCATGTACCGAATGTAAGAAGCTAATGAAAAATACTCTATTTTATTCGTATCAATTGTCGTATAATTAAATTTACCATTTAAACTCAACGGCAAAAAGAAAAAATAATCAGCTTGATTATATTCTTTGTATTATTGAAAATAAATATATCACAACTTAATAAATTTTTTTTTCTTCTCTTCTTTTTGGTAATAGTATTGGTGACGAATTAATGGTGACACGACAATATATACTTTACAATGCACACTGAGACGTGTTAACGTAAAATTGTCCCCCCCTCCCTCCCCCTCCCCCCAAGTCCGTAAACACTACACAAAAAAAAAGGGATTGATGGCAGTTGATGTTTAGTTGGCATCAACACCAATTGGCTGATTATCAATAACAATTGCACGAATGTATATTCACTTGTGTGTTAATAATACACGAATACAATTGCTAATTGAAAGTTAACAATTGATTTTTACCAATAAATGCAACAATATTATGTATTAATATTGAATTAATTTGTATATATTTAAATATATTTGACAGACACTTTGAAAACTATTGCGTATCAAAATCCGTGGAATCGAAAACCAATGCGTAGATGCGTACTGCGATTTACAGGAAATTTTGGTGTTAGCGTTGTATGTTTATTTCCTGTTTCATGGTTATGTAGATAGATAGATAGATAGATAGATAGATAGATATGTACATGTACATATATATTGTGCAGGTTATACAGTCTGTATAGTAGCACTACGTTGTGAACGTTTATAAAACTATTTTTGTGTATTATCCGTTTTGTAGAATGGAGAAACTTACCGTTTATATTACGCTACCGCCACATTTCACCATTGCATTATGGCGGCAATATTTGAATTTGTCACGCATTGACAAAAACTGTAGAATTAATTTATCTTCACAGTTGTATTAATGTTTAGATGATAACAAACAATTTTAAATTGCGCTCCGAATAAATGAAGTCTGTGTAAATATGTGAATAAATTTTATATTATAAAAGTTCACAATGATATATGAATTGTGATGTGCGCGATACGCATGCGCATAATTTTACTACGTTCATAAACAAACAATGATATTTATTGATACAATATATACTATTTTTATTTTGTACAGAGAAAAAAAATAAACACCATAACTTATTATTGTGTTGGTTGCTCGATTTTATTGTCCGGGTTTTCATATTTTTTTGCTTTATTTGCAGCCACCATTGTGCTACCAACTGCAACAGCAATTGTAAAACCCTGTGCGAGAACACGAGTTCGCATCATTTTTTGTGACATTGCTTTATCGCCACGTTTAAAACTGTATAATCCATAAGATAATGCGCAAACAGTAGCCAAACAACCTGCAATTGTCCGCAGACAAATATTGTTAGGGACAATATTTTTATCAAAACAATTTCTTCGTTTATTATTAAGGTTATCATGCGCATATACCTATCGGCACTAGCGGAGTCTCTTTCGTTTTTCTTTTGAGTCTCTCATACATTGTCTCTATTGCCAGCCCGTCTTCTGCATCCATATCTTTCTTCAAGTTTATCCAATCCAAATCTACATTATTTGTTTTAGCCATAATTAATTTATTGCTAATCTATTAAGAGAAAAACAATCTACAGAATTCGCACAGTTTACGATGACTATAACCTCAAAATTTCTGCGCAACGGCTAATTCTTCTTCAGAGAATTTTGACTGGTTTAATGGAAACAATGTATAGTGGAGGGGAAATCTCGCCGAAAAATGCCGAAGACCTCGTTCACTGGAACGATAATAGCCGAGTTGGTCTCTGGACAATTTGACTATATATTTCTGGAATTATTTTGACTGATTAATTGTTATGAATAACAATGAATTGGAATAATAAAAAGACCATTACGATAGATGACAGATTTTATACAATTTCAAGTACATTAATGAATGATACTTGGAAAATTATGTTAACAAATCTCAATGATTTGTTTGTAGAGAAATTGTCACGACAAGAAATTTCGGAGAGATGTGAGGTTATTGTATACAAAAACATTAATTTAATATGTTTATCAATATGTCTATACTATTTACATATATAATTTGAAAATTTTACCGAGTATAAATTTCAATCACCGATATATATAAATATACATATATTTTTTTTTAGAGGTTAAACCCTCTATTGAGCATTGAAGACATTGATGTGAATGAAATAATTTACGAATTGTTTGGTAACATTCCAAAATATGTTGTTGGAACCTCATTGTTGAATGAAATTAAATTACAAACTGTAATAGATGGTGGAACATTTAAATTTTGTATTAATTTAAAACGAGCTGATAATGAGGAATACCGGAAAGAGATTATGCAGCCTGTTACATTTTATGTTGTTGAACTACACCGAAAATTTCATGAATTAATCGAAGAAGTCAAGAGGAAAGATGTGGAAATTCTTGAATATAAAGCAAATGGAGCCCAATTAATACGGAGTAACTAGAATAACCTAACACATTGGACAAATAAAAATTAATTTAATTGAAAAAATTTTTTTTTTTCGCCTTTAGGTCATATTGAAACTCAACCTTTTAATGCCAGTTTATGGCTACCAAACACCTTCAAACAGTATGAAGAACTTGTATCAATGTGCCGATCTGTTTCTGATAACAGTAAAAAAACGGATTTACAAGAAAATATAAAAGTCGAGACAAGAGAAGTGATAAATTTATCGAACAATACCGATAATGAACATAAACGAAGAAAACTCGTCGATTCTAATTCCTAAAATTACCAAAAATATAATTACGAATATTTAATAATATAATTATTGGTAGAAAGTGTGCATTTATTTATTATTGGGTCGAAACACATCAAGTTTTACAATTATTTCTAATACAAACTTAGAGTCTAAAAATACTATTGCGTGGTATTATTATTCATTTATTTATTTATTTTTATATTAGACACAGGAGATAATATCTCGTATTTATTTCTATTTATAATTGTGATTATCGATTTTAATTAACTTTACCAAACAAATTGGTACATTATTATTTCTCATATCGCATCAATTAATTGTAAATGAATTTAAATTATTCCGTATGAATATACAAGCTACGAAGAATATTAAATTGGTCGACATTTTGCGGTTGTGACTCATTTTTCATTCCAATTTTTTCAATTTATTTCCCAATAAAAAAATTGCAAATATAATTATATTTAATCGAACAAAAAATAATATTACGCAAGACTAAACGATCCAGCGTTTGTACAATAATAAATAGACGAAACTTTTTTTAAACATTAAAAAATAACTGCACCATTTCCATTGGCATCAATTGAATAAAAATTCAATTTATTCTAACAGCTAAATAAAAATCTTTCTCTCACTCGCAAACAAACACACACTCATACACATCCTGTACAAAGCGGCATCAATTTATTAACTCAAAATCACCATTTCTCTCTATTTATTTTTGTTTTACTCTTTATATTGATTTATAGGCACAATAAAGGCTTTGTTATTTTTTTCTTTTTGTTTAACCGCCAGTATAAACGGAAAATAGTATTTTACGAGAGAGTATATTAGAAAAACAGCGCGTACAATTGTCTAATCTCATTCGAAATTGTCAATTGTTTCAATTTAATTATTATTATTTTTTTTCGAGTACAAAGAGCAAATGGATAAAAACGATGTCACTAAAATCCTACGAACTAGATCTATATATATATATATATATATGTATGTATATTTTAATAATAGAGTTGTGCGAGTGAATGCACCAACAATCAGTGTGTGAGATCAATTATGCTGATTACAATGATTACAATGATGAAATAAATTATATCCGAGAGAAAAAAAAATAATAAAATTCTACAATTATTAAATATTTTCTCACACTAATTTCCCTCTTTTTTTTTTTATATTTGTTATTCATATCTTATTTACGTTTCTATAACGCACAATTTAATCGATTGCCTCATAGTCAGTCAATTGTATACATTAATATATATATATATATATATTTATATATATATATTTTGTTTATATGACTTATTTTACTATTGATTATAAAAAGAAACGTTTGAAATAAAACTGAAATAAATACATAAAGATAAAAATGAATCACAATACGCTTGATGAATTATTTTCCTTTCTCACTTTTATCGACTCCTCTCTTTTAACATTTCCTTTGCTAATTATTTCTACTTTTCCAGTTTCATTTTTAGTCTTTAGGCCTTGTTTCCTTAAGCGACAATTGAACAAACTCATTAAAATTTAATTCCATTTCTCTTCTCCTTTTGTTTTGTTTTTTCTTTTTTTTTTACAAATGGTAACTCGTTTTTCTTTTGACTCTTCCGATTTTATTTTTGGTCTGTCGATTATTCATATAATTTTAATCGTTTCGGAAGCTTTACACATTCAAATTCACACATAACCCGTGATAATAATTAAAGGACAATTAAATAAATCAATGGCTAACATGAACATCTCCATGCGTCGCCCTGTTGTGATGGCGATTGGGCTTTTATCACGCTATCAGCCCCTTCTCGCTCTGATGCTTCAAACAAACTCGCCTGAAAACAATTTATTTTGGCTCCCATTATTACTCCATTAATAAAAATATCCATAAACAAAATTGTTTAGATTACACTAAATAAATTATTCTATACTCACTCGTCGTCCTCTTTGCTCTCGTATTCTTCGTGCGAGTGCAAGAAACACCGCTTCAATATTAATATTTTCTTTGCACGACACCTCAAAAAATGGCATATCAAAATTTTCCGCAATTTTTTCACCTCTCTCAGCATCGACCGCTCTGTGACTTGTCGCGTCACATTTATTCGCCGCCAATACTTTTACAACATCCGGCGACGCATTCTAAAATCAAAATTTCATTAAATAAAATCAATAATATTATTAATTTATACAATAATATAATTTATAAAATACTCTACCTCTTGAATATTCCGTAACCAATATGACAAATGATTGAAACTCTCCAAGCTGGTAACATCATACATCAACAAAATTCCCATAGCGCCACGATAATAAGCTGTTGTCAATGTTCTAAATCGCTCCTGACCCGCAGTATCCCTAAAAATAAAAATAATATCGTCAATAAAATCAATCACTGTAAAATATCAAATTAATATTTTACAATGGAGAACAAAGAGATACTCACCAAATTTGCAATTTGATTGGCGTGCCATCTAGATTGATAATTTTTTGCTTGAAGTCAATACCTATACTCAAACAAACACACACATACACGCACACATAAATCCAAAAGTATATTAATAATTAATTAATTATATTATAAATAGCTTGTCAATCCAATTAATTGAATTGATAATACAAAAATGTAATCAATGAAAATGGTTTTGTTATTTTCATTGACGGGGAAATGGTTTGACTGTGGACGATTGGAATAGAGAAGCTGATGATGGTGATCAATTTTATGCTAAGACAATGAAAATGTTGACTCACCAATAGTGGATATATATGTATCATAGTAACGCTCGTCACAATAACGATGAACAATGCAAGTTTTTCCAACATTGGAATCTCCAAGTACGAGGACTTTATATGTAGCTGCAAAATCAAGCGCCATATTCGCAATATTGAGTGATGAGATTGAAATTGATATTGAAAGATATGAATTGCGTATGGTGGTGGTTGTTGGACTGTTGTTGGGGCCGTCTCAGTGTCGTCGGCCTGGGGGTCGCTAACGTTTCCTCTTTCTCTTCTTCTATATGTATTCCTTCTTTCACACCGCGACAAATATTACAACTTGCCTGTGTGTGGGGTATAGATGAGATTGAAAGATCGATTCCAAGCATGCGCTCAACTCTGTTGCTTTCATGCTCTTTGCTACAATTGAAATTTCGCAACTGCCCCCGCCGTCAAATGAAAATAAAAATTATCCAATAGCTTTTTTTTATTTTTTCCCCAATTATTATATTTATATATTTATATAGTTTGATTATAAATAAATAATACACAGTATTGGAGCGTGAAATATTTTATTTATTTTATTGCTAAAAAAATTTTTCGTTGCTAATTTGTTTTTCAATTTATTGTTCTAATACTTTGACATTGAGTATTTTGCTGTATGAATTATTATGATGTTAAAAGTGAGGTTATAAACAAAACAATAAATTAAATTTTTTATCTCTATAAATATTGACAAAGTAAAATTAATTAAAATGCAATTCAACAGTTTATAAATAGATTACTATATATAAAATACTTTGTGACAAATTCAGGCACTTTCAATACGTTTGCTAAGTAAATAATAAAACAATATTTTAGAAAATAATTAATTGCTATTCAATTTAAATGAGTAAAGTTGCATTAATAATCTCATTTTCGTTTTTTTTCTTTTTCTTATCTAGGCTCAAATAATTTCGTTACTTCTTTGTCTACATAAAAATTCTAACACTCCTCTATGTTCATTGCTAAGTAAATAAATTAGTTAAAACCATAAAATTTATTTTGACAACATTTTATCATGATGAAATATACGACATCATTTCTATGTACAGTCTTCATTGATAAATCCCTGGCGGATATGTTTTTCATATTCATTCTTTTCATTTAAACAATCTAAAACTATATATATATATATATGTATATATATTTGTATAAACTAATACACTACGATACTATTCATATATATTCATATTCAAAGATCGCTATATCTTTTTGTAAACTGATATTTTTCTAAACATTTTTGATACTTCGTCCATCATATTTCCCTCTCACAGTCTTTAATTATCATTTTGGCCAATATAAACAATAAAAATCTCACATTAAATAATTAATACTTGTTCGTGATTCTTTTGTTTCTCTTCTTTAGAATCAAAATTCAACTAATCAATTATTTTTTATTCATAATTGTATTTGTAACCAAAACAATTCCATTAATTATTTTTTGTCTGCACCCTGTGTGTTCTCTTATTTCAATAAATCGGCGTATTAAAACTTCAAATGGTTCTTTATGCATATGAAAAATCCAATGTAATAAATTAGAGCACAGAACACATACCAAGACCTACGAGCACCAATCCCAGCATAAATGTAACATCACGTTTTATCGTTGATTCATTAAAATGCGATCCTGGAAGCTCATTATCAACATGCTTCCATTGTAAATAACACAATGGAATCATAACATGAAGAATATCAGGTATCATAAAACCTAAATCGCGAACAACCTAAAGCAAGAAAAGACAATGTAAAAAATACATATAACACAAAATATTTCATTAAATTTTGGATTGTGAATGAAAAAACAATTACCTGATGCGCATAACCTTCACCTCTGACTACATTTCGGATAAATTGATCCCAACTTCCAGCAAAAATATGCATTAAACCAATACCAGAAATAGTTAATGCTTTTTTGTGACCGACATTAAATTTATTATCAGCAATAAGTATTACAAATATTGTTGATATGAGTTCAGTGATTGAAAAAAATAATTGATGATACCATTGTGAATAAAAATCATCATTCCAATAATTAATATAAACCCACCATGAATAATAATGTGAGAATATTGCACTCATAAATAATATTAACATTCCCAATCTTAAACGTCCATAAAACGCTAACCATGATAAATATTTTGCTGTTTCATAAAATGTTATTACACCTATGACAATTGTTACCCATATTTTTAATGTATTTGGCGTTGCATTGAAATACATATGTTTGTATGAAGCAACGCCTGATTCATAAGACCCTGAAATAATATGAAATATCAGTATGTAATATTTTTCTGTAATATTTGAGGTTAAGTACCTTTGAATACTGTATCCCAACATGAACATGAGCAATATTGTTTGTCTACATCTCGTGAAAATTCTCGCCAGAAATAGTAAAGAAATAGTATATGTAATGGTGGGACAATTAATGGTGCTAAAATTCCAATAAAATTTGAGCCAAAATTTGAAATATTTGAAAAAATAACACGCCTCAACATTCGATGCACCATCTTTAGTATTATTATTTGATACAATATTACTATTCCAAATATATCTTATACCCATTTCACCCTTGGCTTTTTTCATCCACATAAATATATATTACAGAAATAAATGTAGACATCACCGGCAAGAATTTCATCCTATTTCTACCAAAAAAATTCACATCTCTTCTCGCCATTATGGGGAGAGAGCGAGAGAGAGAGAGAGAGAGAGAGATAGAGACGAAGAAAGAAGAGCAAAAAATAAATCATTCAGGATATGCGCGCGCGCGTACGCAATGACAAATTTAAAATTTCAAAAATTATAGAGATAGGTTAAAAGTCATAATATCTAAATTGATGTTTGCTCCTTAAGTATTTTTAAATTGAAAATAAACCTCTAATCTTCGGCAATATAACCTAACAATTGATGAATCCTACAAATTTTCGTCATTAAAAATTTTATTTTTTGGTGGATATTGTTGTAAATTTTATCTATCAAATTAGATATCGGAAAATATATTGATTGGTAGATAATAAGATGAATCCATCTGTACTACCTCCAGCATATCCATCAACTGAACAGAATAATTTTGGATCACAGCAAACATATATTCCTCTTGCTGCTGGTGGACCATTATATCTTCCAGCATTAGTACGAGGACAAACAATACATAGTGTATACATAACCTCAATATAAGTGTTTGAAAACACAAATAAATTTTGTATTATAAAGCAAATTTACCAATTAAATAATAAAATGTACAGGGTCCATATACCATAACTGTTACAGACAGTATGGTAATTGAAAGAGAACAACAAAATCAAGAAATTTATCATAACTGGTTGGAAAGTGAAGCTAATCATTTTCGAAATGGTCAGGAGGAAGAATATTTTTCAGAATTCAAAAAATCTAATATACGAAGAACATTTATACGAAAAGTTTTTTTTATTCTCTTCATTCAATTCATCTTCACTGCTGCCTACATCTCAATATTTATGTTTTAGTAATTATTTATTAGTAATAATATCTTTTTTTTTTCATTTAATAAATCATAATACAATATGTTTATTGACATCATTATTTTGCAGCCCACCAGCCAAAGAATTTATTTTGAAATATTGGTGGATATGGATTATTGCCATGTATAAGTTTTAATTTGGTATTTAATTAGATACAAATTTCTATTAATAAAATTATTTTTTGCTTCGTCCAGGGTTGCATTTCTTTTCTCTTACTGCAGCATTTCTATCACTGACTGTGGAAGAAGACAATCGGGATGGGGTATAACATGCCTAATTATTTTAGTAATATAACTTTTCATTAATTGTACATTTTTCTTTCCCCCTTTAAATTAATATTTGTTCTCTATCACATATTATTTATTTTTTGGTGCAGACGTTGGCCGAATCACATGTATCAGCATATCTGTCGGTTCATTATCAAATCGAAGTTGTTTTGATTATAGTTGGAGTAACTGCAATTATTACAGTCATTATTTCATTGGCTGCGACGTTTTTCAAAGTATATATTAATAATTAATCATGAAAATTATTAACCAATTCAAATATTAATGGTTTTTTCTTGCTCCACCAGTTTGATTTCACAAAATGGGCCGGATTATTGACTATTTTGGCAATAGTTACAGTGGTGGGCATGATTGTATTGATGATAGCGATTATGGTCACTAACATTCCAATTTTAACGACCATTCTTGGACTTGTCGGTGCATTAATATTTTCCTTGGTGATTGAATTTCTCAATTTATAATATTATTCAATATACCAATTTGTTAAAATCATTCTATTGAAATATAATAATATTTATTTGCAGTATTTATACTACGATATTCAAACAATTATGGGCGGTAGAAAAATTCAATTGTCACCAAATGAAGTTATTTTTGCTACTACACAACTTTACGTTGATATTATCGGTCTCTATCGATATTTACTTCTTGCTGCTGGAAGCATGAGACGATCTTGAATGAATATTATATATTAAAAACGCAATACAAGATAATAAAAAATTTTTATAGTCAACATTTTTCTCCTATTTAAAATGGAGAAATATATTTTTTATAGATAATTTTTTTCAATAAATTTATTTGACTGACTTCAAGATATGTTTAATTAAATGTAAAGATATTGAATATTTTGCCCCACTTTATATCGAAATACTGATAACCTACATATGTATGAATATATGTGTCTACCGTTGGTTTTCATCACGTATTTTTGTGCTCTGTGTTTACATTATAAATACATATTTAATATTACAAATCGTTTTCACGCCATATTTGCACAATTGGATTAATAGAAAACGGAATTTTATATATCAAAATGGTAATGTAAACATTTATAGACTACTCATCATATAATAGTCCAAGAACTAATGAGTTATTTTTAACAGATTGATAGTATAACCTCCAAATTGTTGGTGATCGGTGCCAGGAAAACGTTGCAAAAATTTTCGGCAACTTCCGTCTCATCTCAGGGACATTTTAGTGAGATAAACTAATGAAATATATAATATTTATCGGTTTTATATACTAATGTATTTGTTTTAGTTGCCAGTAAATGTGGTGAAAAAAATTACAGTACAATGTCAGTTGAAGATGATGTCCTCTTCAAAGATGTAATCTTCATTTTGTAAATGAAATTAATTCTCATCTGAACAATTATATACAAAATCATTTGCATAATTTTTATTTATCAGGTTGGCGACAAAGGTTTGATAATATTAAATAGACCAAAAGCATTGAATGCACTGAATCTATCAATGGTAAATAAAATTTATCCAATTTTGAAGCAATGGGAATCGTCGAAAAAAATGGTAGTAATAAAAGGGGCTGGAGACAAAGCATTTTGTGCTGGTGGTGATGTAAAACATCTTGCATTGTCATTAAACGAACCTGGCGGTGAAAAAGTCGGCGCTGATTTCTTCCGTGCCGAATATACGTATGACTTTCAATCTTCTTTTACCTCAGATAAAAAAAATTACTTTTGCCATTGAAAAAAAAAATATATTTTTCAGTATGAATCACCTTATTGGAACATATAAAAAGCCGTATGTGGCATTAATCAATGGTATTACCATGGGTGGTGGTGTTGGTTTGTCGGTTCATGGTAAATATCGTATTGCAACTGAAAAAACACTTTTTGCAATGCCTGAAACAGCCATTGGATTATTTCCCGATGTTGGCGGCACAAATTTTCTACCAAAACTCAAAGGAAAACTTGGATTATATTTGGGACTCACGGGCCATCGACTTAAAGGTTTAAAAAATAAAGAACAAAATCAATTGTATGTTATTTTCAATTGATATTTTGTTGCAGGGGCGGATGTTAAACTCGCTGGAATCGCAACGCATTTTATACCAAGTGTGAAAATTGACGAATTAATTGAAACATTATTATCATCCCAAAGTGACGATATTTACCAACTTTTAAGTAGTTTTGAGGTTAGGACAGTCAATAATGAATTTAGTTTAGCAAAGAATTTAAGTCAAATCAATAAATGCTTCTCGGGAAATACAATTGAAGAAATAATCATTAAATTGAAAGAGGATGATAGTGAATTTGCGCGAAATGCTATAGAAAATCTTGGTAAAATGTCGCCGACATCGCTAAAAGTTACAAAGAATGCATTGGATATCGGTGAAAATTTAAACTTAGCCGAATGTTTAAAAATGGAATACAGATTAGCATGCAATGCTTGCAGTAAAAATTCCGATTTTCACGAAGGTGTTCGTGCATTATTAATTGATAAAGATCAAAATCCAGCGTGGAATCCAAAAACTCTTCAACAAGTAACTGATAAATATATTGATAGTAAATTTAATTTATTGCCCAGTGAACAGGAGTTAAAACTTTAAAACAATAAAAGAAAAATGAATTGAAAGGAAATTATATTCAAAACGTCTTTTCTATTTTTCATTTTTACTGTTTGTTTACGATTCATTCCTTACGTAAAATAAATGAAAAAACAAAAAAAAAATTAATTTGCATACATTATTTTCGAATAATGTTTGTCCAACACTTTTTATTCTATCAGCAAATATTTTCTTCATGTTTATATTAAAAAATAAAAAGAAAAATAAAATAAACAAACGATTTTTGACACTGTTTTGATTGTTAAATAATTTTATTTGTATGCATGGATGTATGTATGTATGTATGTATGTGTGTGTGTATGAATGTTTACCTTTATCAAAACTGTGTTGCTTTACGTTGCATTATCATTATTATTATTATTATTACTTCCTTATTTTTTTTTCTTTATCTCAATTCGTTATTTAAAAAGCAATAAATCTACCTTGGTATTTTATTTTATTTCTTTTTTTTTTTGCATTTTTTCGGACTTTTGTTTCTATATAATATTTAACATCAGTATCAAAGTCAGACACATTCATCGTATTATTTTTTTTTAACAGAAGAAAGCAACAAAAAAAAAAAAAAAAGAATGGAACACACGACAATGATGAAAAAAGATGGGAGCGAACAAATAAAAACTATTTACGGGTGGTGGAAGAAGAAAATAAGAAGAAATATTTAAATGTCGCAATATCTCTTTCTCATTCTTTCTCTCTCTCATTTTGTTTTTTGTTTTTGTATTCATGTCATTTTGTTTCTCTCATTTTCCATATTTTTAATATCATCACTTTATGGTTTGTTTTTCGCATTATTATTTGTTTATTTTTTTTCCCTTTTCCCCTGTTTTCTTTATTTTTTATTCTTTAATCGTTGAACTGATGATCGGAGCGTTTTAATATGATAATTACGTGGGTGTTCAGTCAATATACTGGGCGAGCCAACGGAAGCCTTCGCCATAACCTTGTCTTTTCAACACTGAACACATAAACAATTCAAGTGGACGCCCGGGAATGTCACTGCGTGCAATTTTACCCTGGAAAAAAAAATTATATATCAAAAATATTCGCCATAATCTAAACAAGCATCATTTCAAATACACTCAAAACCCATCATAACCTCAAAAATTAAATATAAATGGCAATAAAATAATTTACCTTGCCAGTTGTTTGTCCATAAAGACTGAAGAATTGCCTAAGCTCATCCTCTGACGCTGCGCCTGGTTTATCAATTTTATTTCCTAACACAAGCACAGGACATGTACTCAATTGTTCATCAGTTAACAATGCATCAAGCTCAGCGCGTGATTCTGACAGTCGTGATCTATCACTGGCATCAACCAAAAACACAATTGCATCAACCGCGGGAAAATAATCTTTCCAAACACGACGCGCTTGTGTATGACCACCAAGATCAAATGTCGTGAAACGAATATTTCCAATTGACAATTCTTCCGATGCTGCCAATCAAAATCAAATAAATCAAATTAATTTCATTTATATTATTAACACAAGCAATAGTAAAACATTCAACACAATTACACTCTATATTATTTCGATAATTTCATTCATAATTGTGAAAAAATGGCGAAAAAACATGTTTTATAATACGCATGCAGTGGAAAATAGAATAAAGAAAATTGATAAAAAAAAAAATCATCGAATCAATGATTTTTTGAGGTTAATTGGCAACATATAAGAAATGTTAATTACTCGGATGCAGTGTGGGCACGTGTTGCGCTAGTCGATCATCCTTGAGCATGTGAAGGAGTGTAGTTTTTCCGGCATTATCCAGTCCAAGAAACAGCAATTTTCCACCTTTTTTCCACAGGCCTAATGAAACAACCAAAAAAAAAAAAAAAAAACAATCAAATCATGCATAAATCATCAATATTTCAACTCACTAACGTCCTGCATTTCAAGTGGTTCAATTAAATTCTCATCAATAGCCGCATTTAATACTGAATGCTTTCCCGAATTATCAATGCCAATAAACACAAATCGTCCACGACACAGTGGAACAATTGAAATTCCTAAATAATTACAATTGACCGAAATATTTCATTCATTGAATGACAAAAACAAACAAAATAACGAAGAACAATTTTGTTTCATTTCGCGTTTACAATTGGCATGGTCATACTTAATGAATTATTGAATAAAAATAACAAAATGTGGAGAAATGTACTCACCTAAATAGCCAAGTACTCCAGAAAACCAATCCCAGATAAACATATTTTCAAACAATAATGTTTTTATTATTCAATGGTATATATATATATATATATATGTTTATTCGACTCGTGTGAATACTTATTTCTTAGATGACTCTGCAATAAACCAAAGAGTGATATAAACGTCGAGTCATTAACGATCATACGTTGCGAGACTTAAAAAAAGGAAAATTAAATTATTCAATTGTGTATATGTGTGGATGTGTTTACGTGGTAACCTTGAAGTGAAATAGATAAAAATCACAATTTTTTATCAAACACCATAGCGTCAATTGACAAATTAATCAAGAATAATAGTCACTGATTTTTTTTTTTTTTTTTTTTTTCCATAAATTTTCGAAATATTGAAAGAAATAATAATGACGAGTACAATTATCGAGTAGTGAATGAAGTGAAGAGAACAATAAAGAAGAGAAAAAAAAACTTACAATTTTACACTACACAATGCAATGTTCAATGAAACAACAGCTGTTTACGACAGTCGACAATTGACTGATTTGTTACAAACTAAAAGGCCCAATTGTGTGCACTATCTGTGAGTGTGTGTGTTTGTGCGTATATAAATGTATTATAATGTCTTTCTCTCTCTTTATTTCTTGATGCTCCAAAAATAACAGTGCAAAAGTCTCTGGGCAAATAAAAATATATATCAGAGATATGTTGAAGAAATAGAGGGAGAGAGAGAGCGAGAGAGAGAGAGAGAGAGGGAAATAGGGAGTAAAAAAAAATCCGTTATGGCTAAGAGGAAAGGTGAACATTTGGACTTTTCCCCCCTTTTGGTAGAGAAAGAATTAATTTGTAACCTGAAAGTAGACACGTACCTCAAAATTAATACATATATGTATATATATATATATATATTATTGTAATTTAATTATGTCTTGGATAACCAACAAAAAGCTCTGTGTGTTGTCTGTGTATACAGAGACAATTATTTTAATATTTAATTGGTGTTCTCTTCCCTGTTTTTTATTATTCCTTCTTATTTTATCAATATTATTTTGTGTTTGTTCCACAGCCGAAATGAATAAAAAAAAATGTATTTTACACTTTTATTACTTTCACTCGCGCGCACACACACACACACATGCACACGCGGTTATACTCCAAAGCGTTTTTAGTGTGGAAAAAATGGAAAAAAAAATAAAATGCGAATTTTTTCACTGTGTTGGCAGTTGGGCAAAGTGTATGCGCAATGGTGACGTCTACTTCCGGTATAGATATGAGTGTGCGCGCAAACATTCTCTATGTATATATGTATGCGTTGGCAGGTCCCGGGAGAATTTGAATTTAATATTCCCGCGCCACTTTCGTATATCCAACCTCAAATTTATTATTAATCTGACAAATAACTAAAACCGATTGCAATAAATCAATCAATTAATGAATTGATCGATATAGAAATATTATCTTTTATGGGTATGAGAAATGGGAATTTAATAATATATAATTTATCTGTGGTTTTTGTTTGTTGGTTTTTTTATATATTGAAATGTGATTGGTGGGAATAAAATTATATGGGACAACTTACTTCACAGCGGTGCCACAAAGAGGCCAGCACTATCTTATCAATTTCATATATATATATGCACGCATGCATATGTACAATATTGATATGTATATACTTTACCTATATACCAATGTATACAAAAATCTATTTACCTATATACACAACGTACGCATGCGCTTGAAAAAAGTCTCAGGAGAGAACTCAGCAACACAGTAACAGATATCAGAGTGTGTCCACTGTATTCAGTAAAATTGATCAATTTCATCCAAACAATCATCAATAAATTAGATATCCAAATCTCAATTAAAATGGTAAATAATTGTATTGTCATTATGATTATCAATATAACCTATTTGTTCATAATCGTGAATTGTACAAGGTTGACGAAAATAACAGACAATTCACATATCATTCTTATATTATATCTCAATCATTCAGTGTTATAATTTTATGCATGAATTCATTTTTTTTTCCTTCATTACTGAACGATATATTGTAATATACTGTCAATGTTTTTTTTTTTTTTTTGAATGGTTTTAGGGTAACGAAAGCTCTTTGCCGATGGAACTATGTTCAAATTGTAAGTGCATATACATATATTAAAATAATATATATTATTATCATCTCTATGTGTATATATATACATATGTATATATATATATATGCCTGCGTATGTTTAGCAATATTCTATCACCTTGAGGTTGATCGTTAAATTTATTTATTGTATTTTATATTCTTAGATATTATCATTTATTTATATATTATTATTATTATTTTTCGTTGAGTGTTTCTATTTATGTTTATATTTGTTTGACGTGTTATTGCAGTTGACGCGGATGAAATACGAAGATTGGGCAAACGTTTTCGAAAATTGGATCTTGATAATAGCGGTGCTTTGAGCATTGATGAATTTATGTCCTTACCTGAATTACAGCAAAATCCATTAGTCCAAAGAGTTATAGATATTTTTGATGCTGATGGCAATGGTGAGGTGGATTTCAAAGAATTTATTCAAGGGGTGTCGCAATTTAGTGTCAAGGTAATGAAATAATTTTTTTTTTTTTTTTTTTGAGATTGTAAAATATATTTTGTTCAATTTGTTTTTCATGGTTTTATTATTTTTTTCTTTTTTTCCTTTGGATGGATTGATTGTAGGGTGATAAAGAGAGCAAATTGCGGTTTGCATTTCGTATTTATGATATGGATAACGATGGATTTATAAGTAATGGCGAATTATTTCAAGTATTAAAAATGATGGTGGGAAATAATCTGAAAGATACACAATTGCAACAAATTGTTGATAAAACAATATTGTTTGCTGATAAAGATGAGGATGGAAAAATAAGTTTTGAAGAATTCTGCTCCGTAAGAATAAATATATATATATATATATATTTATTTATTTTGTTTTATTCAATGATATTTTATAAATGAATTGACACTATTATTATTTTTTGCTTTATTTCAGGTTGTTGGAAATACCGATATCCATAAGAAAATGGTGGTTGATGTATAAATTTATTAAATTATTTTAGATTTTAATGCAACAACAAACATACAAAGAAACAAAAAACATTTAACATCATTTATTGCATTGCTAATTCATAAGAAAAAAATTTAATCGTATCTCAATTTCACTTAATTCATATCTATATCTTACGAAGCAAAAGATCTGGTTGAAGTTAACGAAAACAACAATAACGAAGAAATAGGAAAGAAAAACAGAGGAATTAGAGGTATAAAATGTGTTAAAAAAAAATATTTTTTCTTCCATTTTTGATCTTTAAAATCTTTGCAATATGCCCACCGAATTTTTCAAATGAGCACAGTAGATAATAAACTGAAAGAAAAGCAAAAAAAAAATACAAATATATATAAATATATATTTCTGCTCTTACACACTTTATCCATTATTTAAATCGCCATTTTTGAAACGACGATTGGAGGGTGAACAAACGATCGTTTTTAGTTCACAATATCTCTATTATTATTATTTCATTTTGTATTTATTTTCTTTATTGTTGTTTCATAGTTATATTATTATTTTTCATTTGTTGCTGCTGTGCAAGCGGCCATTTTGTTATTTGATTATTAAAACAAAAAACGAAAAAAAAATATATAAGTAAAAAAGGTTTTATTTGAGGTTATATTTTATAAGAGACATATTGATATAAAATTCAATTTAATTCTCTTTCGTTATTATAATTAATTAATGTGCAATTTCAATGCATCTAGTGAACTTAATGACTGTACCTCAATTAATTTTTATTGCGATCCATCGCAAAGGCCATTTTATTGTCAAAAAAAAATACCTCCTAAATAAAATATACAAACAAAAAATATATAAAAATCGCCAATCAATAATGCTTTCCGATTATATATGTTTTGTCGATCAATCAATTGATCAAATTCGTATTCAACGTATTATTTTCTGTTATATTAAACGATTTCTTTATTATATATGTACATATTATCTATACTTGAAATGGTATGTGCAAATTTTACCATATATTATAGCTGAAAGTTTGGTGAAATCATTGAAGAAAAAAAAACCAATAATTCACCATAAATTAAATCATTATACATATATATACTCATATAATATATAATTCATTTATTTATTTGTAAATGTGTTTTATTAAAACATATTCAAGAACGATTCTTGTTTCGAATACAAAATGTATAATCAAAGTTTGTGAAAGAAAAAAAAAAAATAAAACGAAAAAAAAGAAGATGAAGAAAGGAATAATAAATAAATACATGAATCTAATAATAAACTAATATGTTATTGAATCTCATAAACAGTATTAACAACAAATACACATTAAAAACAATTTGAAAAATAATATTTATACATAATTATCACATTTTAACTTGGACAAGAGTGATATTTAAAAACGAGAGAATTTAGAAATTACTGATACCGCCATCTTCAACATTTTCACTCGAAGCAACCACCCATACAAATCTACGTAAAATAATCTCTTCTTACTGAACAGTTTTGCATATGACTGCGGATAGAATTGTCTAAACTGTGTGTGTATTGAGAAAGCAATTTATCAATTAATAACAATTTGATTGATATATACATATATATGTATATAGATTGTCAATTGATAATAAAATTATAAAAAAAAAAAAGAGGAGTACAAATAAATCAATTTATTAATCATGGATCCCGAAGCATTTTTGGATATGGCCAATCAGGTCATTAAATTAAAAATGTTTCCGTATTTCGATATTGCAAACTGTGTATTATGTGCTCTACACGTCAGAGAGGATTTAGGACCGGGTAAGTTTAAGTCTACCGAGCTAAGTCTAAATTTAAAACACATCCTATTACATAGAATGTGTTGGTGTGTGTATTCGAATGCCTGAGGGCTTTCATTCTGTTCCACCCGAAAATTCTTCAATTTCATTTCTACAATTCACTACGATTCTTATCATACACAGACACACACACACGTGTTTATATTCATTCAATCTCTTCAATCTAATCTTATCTAATGCTAATGAACATTTCCAATTACAAACAACAATTATTTTTCACTACCATTTTGAAATAATATTCAGGTTATTTCACTTTTATTTCTTCATTCATATGAAAAAAATTTATAATTCATTTATTAAATCATTCAAACGCTGTCTGTATATTCAATTATAAAAATATATATATATCCCAATGTTATTTATATAATACAAATCGATATTTTATATTTATAATGAAATTAATTCGATTTGAGATGAGAAAATAAAATGATAGAATTGATATTTCGTTTTTTGTTTTTTTTTTATTGCACAAGTTTTCGGCAAAATTTTTTGGCAACATTCTTGGCATTAAAACATTTTTCAAAATCTATATTATGATACTATATTAACTTTGGCTGCACCACCACCACCACCACCACCTCCACCACCAGTGGCTCCTCATCTATTTTTGGTATTTTACCTTGATAACCATTTCACATTTCGTGTATATTCATTTATAACAAAACAACGTTTTATTCATTTAATGTAATTCCAACCATCACCAACAATATTATTCATTTATTTAATTGATATTATTGCAGGTGCTCAAGCCTTTTCACGAAAACATCCTGTAGCATGTTGGCTATCAACAATGTTAGTTGTATTCGCCAGTGGAATGGTATCAAATACATTGCTTGGAGAGCCTATTTTGGCGCCGTTAAAAAATTCATCTGAAGTACTTCTCGCAACGGCAGTTTGGTCAGTTAACAATATCATAAGCCGCAAACACAGAACCAAAAAAAAAAGAAAAAGAAAAAAATAACTAGAAATATCGAATCAACAATTACATTTATACTATTGAATATTGTAATGAATATATCATTTTTTTTATTATTTAGGTATGTTATTTTTTACACGCCATTTGATATTGGCTACAAAGTATCCAAGTTTTTGCCAGTTAAAGTTGTTTGCTCGGCTATGAAAGAAATTTACAGGTTAGGAAGGACAATTCAATTGATAAAAAAATGAATTACTTTATTGTATATTACATTATTTATATTTCTGTTATTTATTTTCAGGTGTAAAAAAGTTTATGACGGTGTAACCCACGCTGGGAAACTTTATCCAAATGCATATTTAATTATGATTATTATTGGTACATTGAAGGGTAATGGGGCAGGATTTACAAAGTTATTTGAACGATTGATGCGCGGTGTTTGGACACCGACTGCTATGGAAATAATGCAACCAAGTTTTCCAACAAAAGCCTCAATGGTTGCATCAATAATATTTGTATTGGATGAAAAAACCGATTTAATATCAGCGCCACACGCACTCGTTTATTTTGGAATTGTTATATTCTTTGTTTACTTTAAATTGTCATCAATATTGCTCGGTATTCACGATCCATTTGTACCGTTTGAAAATTTAATTTGTGCATTATTTTTCGGTGGAATTTGGGATTCTTTGGCGAAATTATTTGGACGCGGTCAAGTAAAAGACGATAAAGCTGATGCAAAAAAAACCAATTAAATAATTAATGAGCGTTTGTATTTTTATTTATTTATTTATTTATTATTATTTTATTTTCTTTCTCTTTTATTTGTTGTTCATCTTCGTACGTTTTAATTACAGTGCGTTGTGTCTAGTCAAACACAGAATATATTTTGTTTTTTTTTCCTTTCAAACGTGACATTTTAATACGAACCGAAACGATAGAAAAAAATCAGACGGAACCAATACTTTCTTATTACTACACGATGAAAAGTAAAAAATAACGAAAAAAAATTCGGAAAATATAAAATTAGCCTCGGGATTTTATCTTATTTTGTTAAAATTGTCCAATGTGTGTTTGTGAGTGTGTCATATTTCGGCTGATGAAGAAATATGAGAGGAAAAAAAATGTCTCCAACGGCTATTTTTATATTCAACGAAAAATTAATGTAAAAATATTAACTAAAATTTATAGAAAAAATAACTTCAAAATTCGAGTCATTTTCATCTAGTCATATTATATTTAAACAGATATTTAATGTTTACTCAATAATTCATTTATCAATGTCTTCGCAAAATACTTCCTAAAGAAAAATTGAACGAACTAAAATATAAGATAAATTGTATATTGAAATGACGATTTGATAAACATTAAAAGTAAAAAAAAAGATGAAACATCAAAGAAATACCATTAAAAAAATTCTCCGTATTACTTCAAATAAATTTTATTCATAATAACTATATAATACATCAGCTAAATAATGATTTAAGAAATTGTGCTCTATCTTCACTGTTATTAACCTCATTCTTTTTATTCCTAATCTCCATATCAGTTTCGCGTTGTTTAACATTTGGCAATACAAATTTCGACACTTCGCCTTCTTCATTTGTTGATTTTGCGCGTAATTTTTTACTTCTATCAATATTATGTGAGAAGAAATTGACTTCGCGTTTGGCTTGCGATATTTCAGCTCGCAATCGCTGCTTATGGACTGCTTTCTCATACGCCAAACGTTCACTCAAATGAACCCATTTAAATCTCGGCAAATATTTTATATTCCAAATTGTATCATAAAGTTTACTACGCTTTCGCGTGGATATCTGTGTATTATTTAATGTACTTGCAACGTATTTCGCGACTCTTTTACTTTCGAATTCAATCCAACCTTCAGTGAAATATCGACTCGCTTCTTTTCGCTTTTTCTTCCGCTTCTTCTCCACATTCGATTGGTTATCTATAAACAAATAAATATAATATAAATTAATTATTAAGATATACAATTTCTTTATTATATCGATGCGTCAATAATTATATTATAATTTTTTTATTTACTCGCAGTATCACCAAGTTGCAAATAGACACGTCCAATTTCACCATATTTTGCAAAAAATTCTCTTATTAAGGCAACGTTCATATATTTTGGTATTTGTGATAAATATATAATTCCTCGTTTCTTTTTCTTTTGGGATACATTAATTGATTCATTTTTCAATGAATTATTCACATTAATCTCACTATTATCACTTGAATTGTCACACTCCATTATTACTAACCTCAAAATCAATTCATACACGCATTTCAAATCATTCGAACATAACTGAGCCTGTATAGATGTCGCTTCTAAAGTATTTGCATTATCATTTCGCATGATAACACAGAAATTGTCTGCTTTAAAAGTTTATTGTAAAAAAAATTAAAGATTATACGATAAAATATTGTTTAAATAAAATGGACAGGAGTATTCTAAAAGCTATTGAACATGAACTTGACAGCAGTGAACAAATTCCTATACTTTTTTTAATGCTCGATAATTATTATTGTTTTATCAAACTATTTGATTTATTTCAAAATAATTGCAACAATATCATCAGCGAATTTGTCGATGAAATTGATGAATGGAATGAAAAATTTATTGAAGCATTGTGCATCGTTAAAAATTTCAAAGTACTTGTAAATCTTGGCGAATGTGTCACGAATTTACAATTAAAATATTTATCATCTGAAACACGAATATCATATAAAATAAATGTTGCCGCGAAAATTTTATATAAATTGTTTGATTCATTGGATATCAATGATACACAAATATTTTTAAATTCTATCTACAAAGACATTCCACAAGACGAAAAATTAAATAATATAAATATTCTGGAGTTTCATGCATTGTATTGGATTCATAATGGATATATATCTATATCATCAGGTACCAATAGATCAATAATAATAAAAAAAACCAAAATAATTAAACAATTGTACAAAATTATTTATTAATATATTTGTTTGTTTAAATCAAGATTGTGGGGACTTGAAAAAATTATTGAAGCATTTAAAGCAACATGGACAATACGATACGCCTATTTATCTTGACATTGAGGCTTTTATTGGAGAAAATGATAAAAAAATGAAATATAACCATTTGAAATTGGAAAATAAAACTGAAAAAAATGATGGGAATACGAAAAATTCATCAAATTTCATCAATAACTCTTTGGCCGATGGAATTTTGATCGAAAATGGCATTTGTTTAATCATAAATGAAGTGCACTTTTCCCATACAGAGGTTACTCATTAAATTTTATCTTGATGACCCATCAATAGTAATGTAACTTTAATTACACATCGATAATTTATCATTAAATATATTGTATTTACAGTTTGAATCGCGTGAAAGTAGCAAAGTCGATGCATTAAATCTTAAAAAAACATTTAATGGAATGAAATTTGCGATTAAATTGTACAATGATCTTTCAGAAAAAGAAATTAATGAAGTTTTAGAAAAATTTACAGCAATTAATGACGAGAATTATGATTGCTTTGTTCTGTGTATACTTAGTCATGGATATCCAGGTAGATTAAAAATATCTGCTATATATTTATAGGTTAGACCAATCATGTCTACAATAAAAATGATTTTCACAGGTGGATTTATCACCGCTGATGGTGTTGAAATATCAATTGACATAATAGAACAAAAAATATGTTCATCTGCATATAAAAATGCGGTGAAAATATTGATTGTTCAAGCATGTCAAGGTGAAAGTACAGGATTGGCAGTGGATCCATTGAATTTAGCCGTAGATGGAATAAATACGAAAATACGAAATCGTCAATTAACAAATATTGACAATTACAAACTCTTTTTTTCATTCATGTCAACGATGAAACATCACATTTCAATACGGCATCGTACAGAAGGTGGAGTTTTTACTGTTAATTGCATTGAAACATTTAAATTAAATTGATTTTAATTTTACTTTTTTTTTTTGGTATTTTTTTCAAGGTTCTTGGTTTATTGAAGATGTTTGTTATGTTTTACGCGAGCAAAAATCACCAGATGAAAATATTTCCATCGATAAATGGTCAAAAGAAGTGAAGAAAAGGGTTCAATCGCGACGAGGTTATATTGGTAGAGGTGAATTGGTAGCGCAATTGCCTGAAACTCGCGATCGTTTGGCAAAAGAAGTATTTTTTCCATTATACAGCGAGGAACAATAACTAATCACCCAGAATAAACTGTGATATGAAATACATTTTTCTAACCTAAAATTTTTAATGTAGAAATAAATAATTAAACAATATATATATATATATATATATATATTTTTTTCAATTATTGCATTCATTTTATTTCTTTTGTCCTTCTTCAATCAATACAATTTCCGATAAATTTATAGTATGCAATATGGATAAATTATTTTCGTCACCAAATTACCATGTTTTTTCTTTCTTTCAATTGCCACTTATTGGAAGTTAAATGAAGTAAGTGTTCTCCATCAAATGAAAATGCATTGGCAAGCGCACTCACATCATTCTTTGGTAATTAAATTAATGAACAGACTTATGAAACTTTACTTTTCATTGTCATTCGCGTTGTCAACGAATAGATAATTGAAAATTTCTGTACAACAATATAAACCATACCTAAATAAACAACAATAGCAATTGTGAGAAATAAGTCAAAAATCGCCGGCTTAACACTATATACATTGGCAATTGTTTTTGTTATATCGTAAAAGACAAATTCGGGATCGCGTTTATCCGCCGAATGAAATGTTGTCTTAACATCATTTAAATAACGTGACATCGCCTCCTGCAATGAATTAATCAATGGATTATTTTTATCAGCTAATAATTGTACAGCGCGTGATTGTGAGGTTAAATAATTCAACCACATATTCAATGATTCCTTTGATACTTGAATGGGCGACGAAAATACTTCAGTTGAATTTAAATTATAGAGTAATCTCGCCAATGCTTCAGCAACTATTTTTGTATGCTTATAAATTCGTTCAATTTCCTTTTCATTCATTAAATCAAGTATTGAATTTCTTCGTGGATCCTCATAATTTTTCAAACTTGACAGTGTGACAGCGGGCAATCGTCTAATGCTATATCTCTCATGCTCCCACGCAAGAATCTCCTCAGCTAAATTAATTTTTTTATGGACACCCTCGATATTAACATTATCAAATGCATCACCAACTGAATTCAATTGCTTATAAAATAAACCACCAAATGAATTTTCTTTTGGTGGCTTGGACACATGAAGATAGAGATTGTCCGTTGTTGAAACTGCTTCCAAACATATAACATACGACGCGTCCTACAAAATGAAATAAAAAAAAAAGGTAATAAATTAATAAAATTAATTTTGTACTCACTATTAATAATAAACATTTCAATGCATTAGACAAAAAATAAATAAATATTTATATTTATTGCGCCTACTTGTATAACTGATCCCTCAAGACCGTCAAATTGATCCTC
Organism: Galerucella tenella; assembly: GCA_910591685.1. Lineage (NCBI taxonomy): Eukaryota > Metazoa > Arthropoda > Insecta > Coleoptera > Chrysomelidae > Galerucella > Galerucella tenella. Next base: position 2,756 of record CAJUYH010001508.1, on the reverse strand, counting down.
AAGCCATTTTTTACTGCCATAGTAATTTAATTTACCGCCACCGCTCAATACAAATACAATATTGAATTGCGGCCGTGATTTACTAATTGAATATAATGCTGAAAATATCCGTGCCAATTCCAATAACATTGAAACACCACTGGCATTACTCTCAGAACCTGATGACAATTCTGTAACAATACTGTTGCTGTCATAATGCGCGACAATAGCAATGGTCGGTAGCTTTTCCTCCACACCAGTTCCAGTTAATTTTCCCTGAATTGTCGCTATTTTAATATCATTCCTGATATTTGGCTGTCCAGTACCCACAATCACTTGATAACCACTCGCAGATATTGAATTAATTAACGATTGTAATTCCGATGTGGCTGTTAATTTTTCATCATTGATCAATCCATTCTCAAGATCATCAAGAATCAATTCTAAATTTGTATTCCACGATGAAAAATATATTGGTATTGACGCTTCGCCCGATGACAGCATAGCCACCTCAACTGTGCTAATATGTTCTCGCTCCGTGTCTGTTAAATTGTTCATATCTTGTGGTAACATAACAATCAATGCGCCAGCTTTATGTTTAATTGAATGGTATAAATCTGGTGTTAAATCAGTCATTCGTGTTATTACACAGTGTCGTGATGTGCGCCAGCTATTTATCGTTCGTCCTTCCAACAGTATTGATGCACTTCGGCAACCTATTTCGTTATTGATGAAAAATATTTATAAAAAAAAAAAGAAAAAAAAAATATAAAACAAGCCAAATTAGAAATTTAATTTAATTGTTAGAATTGTGTAATTATTATCGATAATTGTATACAATTTTTTTTACCATGAGGAACACCATGTAAATCATACTGTTGCATTCGATAGATCGGCAATTCATGCGATGCTGTAACTGGATTGACTGGCGATACGACAATGAATATTGGTAGGACAATTAATAGATAATATGGCAGATATCCGCGACATAATTCGGCAAAACTGTCACACTGCTCCAACCACATATTTTTTAATTGATAAAATTATGAGTGAAAATAGTTAATTTAATTGATTCATTCACATGCACTTTGGAGGTGAATGAGTAATTGTGAGGTTATGTAAGATAATGAATGTGAAAATTAATATTATTCAGGTGAATATTTCATTTTTTTGTTCGCTTCTTATTTCGGCTGTATACACGACACTCTCACTGACACACGAGAACTGTACAAATTGTGTTATGTACGATATGTATTTGACTATATACTTTTTATATATAAAAGCGATAAAAGCTGAGTTGGAATATTGCGGGCGAGTTTACAATAGCGCCATTTATTTATTAATCACGTGACATTATTTTATCCAATAAAAATTTATCTATCAATGTGTCTGATTCGCCATTTTATTGATGGAAAACTGCGCGCATTATTTGAATCGTTCGACTCACGCCAAGTGATTTAAAAATGGATAAACTGATATATAACGAAATAAGAAACTTTAAAAATAGTTTATATATTTACAGAAATTATTTATGATATATAGAAACCAATAAATGTACGCAAAATTGTGTAAATTGATGTTTTCAATTCATTTTTTTAAGGTTAGAAGTCAGTTGAAGAAGAAACATATGAGGACGCCACCATTGCAGGATAGAATTACAAATAATTTTGCGCGCAATAAAACTTATTATTAAATATAATTTCATAGAGCATGTGCTTGAAATATCATCAATTTTCATTATTATTATTTGTGATTATGGTGGATATTAATATGTCAACACAATGAATTGTTTATGTGCGATTTGTTGCAGTCGTTTAGAATCGTCCGATGACATTTTTACAACTAATTGTGGTCACATATTCCATTTTCCATGTTTAACCCAATGGCTAGAGAGGTTAGATTGCTAAAATCTCCTAATAACATAATAATTTTTTTTTCATAAACAATATAAATAAATGTTACATTTACCGTTTTATATTTTGGAATTAAAGGTCAAAAACATGTCCGCAATGTCGTGAAAAAACGAATGCATCAAAAATCCATCGTTTGTATTTCAATGTATCAAATAATGATACAATTAGAGAGGATTCCGCTTCATTGCAAGAACGCATCGACAATTTACAATTTCAAATAATACTTCGTGATAAAGATGTCACGGATTTCAAAGCAAAAGCCACGAAATTACAAACGCAAATGTCAGCATTGCGTAGTGAGGTATTAAAACTGGAAGCCGAAATAGAACATAAAAATTCGGCGATTCATGCATTAAAAGAGCAGGCAAAATATTATAAACAAACACACGATGAGAGACAAAAATATAAAAATGAAGCTGAATTATTGCGAAATAAATTGAATGACTTTAAAGAGTGAGTTCTAATATCAATAATACAAATAAATTTGTGATAATAAATACATGCGATTTTATAATGTATATATATAATTTATATTTCATTATTTTAGTGTTCAAACACTTTTAATTTCAACGAATGATGAAGCTGATGAATTACTGTCGTCCACCGAAGATCCAAATAAACTTGTAACATATATAACAGTTCTTAAACGGTGAATTTTAATATACAAAATAATTATTGATATTAAAAATTGCTATTTACAATACAATAAAATTATTGTATTATTTATTTATTTATTATTTTCCAGTGAACTCACAGTTGGATTGAATAATCGTAAAGAATATCGATTAATGATAAAGCGACTGAGGCGAGATTTGAATAAATGCATTTTAGAAAATAATAATTTGAAGGAAAATGTAAAAAAAA
>CAJUYH010001507.1:25582-74008 GCA_910591685.1 Galerucella tenella | reverse complement strand
TTTTTTTTTTTTTTCATTCCAAATTTTTCAATTTTTGTATCTAATAGAATTAAAGATTTCGCATTTTCCATTGGCGCGAACGGACATTTTACGGTGTTTTAACATTTTTTGTTTGTTTGATTTATTGCACACCTAAAGACACATTTGTATTTTGCTACATTGATATGTTTTCAACGTCAATATCATTGGATTTATAAATAAAAACATTATCAATTGATGTATTCTATTTAATTTTTATTCTTATCATACTCGCAATGACTTATTTGTCACAATATATTTTTGTTACTCGATGAATTATGTCTTGTTTATAAAGTCGACTGAATTATTTTACAACTTCTCATATAGGTCAGTATATTGTTCACAATTGTACCATTTCGTTTTATTATTTATTTCATAGTCGAGAAGTATTTTTAGTTATATTCGTAGTTATATATTATATGGATGTACTTATAATTTATTGCTATGTCGTCGGTGACACAAGACATTTTGTGATTGTTGTTATAATGGCATAAAAAATAAGAATATAATAGAAAAAATATAATTAAAACTCTGTACATGGATTTTATACTCAATAGTATGCAGTGTTCTATCATATTCCTGGTTTATTCACATAGGTCACATATCTTTTATTCTCATAACGATATAAAAGAGCATACTCACAATAACAATGGATTTCCTGTTAATGTTAGATTGGCAAGTTTATTTAGAACACTATAACTTATTTTAAACGTCATACATTTAATCGCTTCAAATGCAATTTTCATTTAATTATTTTTCTATTCAACGTGTCCACTACATCGGTATAATTCTCATATACACAAACTAAAATCCTGCATTGTAATAATCAACAAGAACAATTTCATATTTATTATTTGTTCATTGTTCAATTAAATGCTATGGCATTGTTAAGCGATTGATTATTTAGTATTGCGCTATTTTAAAAGAGTAAAAGAGTAATTTTATTTTCTTTAGTAGGCTTAAGAATTTTATGGCTGGAAAATTATTGAGTACACTCGTATTCTAAGTGAACTCACGAATTTAATTCTGGTACACTAGATACACTCTGTGCACCTGAATGTGAGGAGACGGTTTATATTTTTGCCCTTTTAAATAAAAGTACGGGAACAATTAAATAAATTAGCCCTTAGTGTGTGCATAAAGCAATCTCCTGAGTCCCTACGTTAACGCATATATAGTGTGTGTGTGTGTGTGTGTGTGTGTGTTTGACTATAATTTATGTACATAAACAAGTCGAAATGCTCACGCTGTTAACAAAAAAAAAACTACATGGAAAATAAACTCTCATACCTTTATTTTTTAAAATGACATGAAACCCCTTTTTGTTTATTTAATCAATAATAAATTGCAATTTATCCCAAACTATCAAAATATGCATAATTGAAACAGTGAAATAACAAACTAGAAAAGAAAAAAAATAATAAAAATATGAGAGCAGTGAAGAGAAAAAAATAATAAGGAATTGTAATATGTTTTAAATTCGATTGTTTGTTACAGAATTGTTCTATGCTGTTAATTCACTCAAATGCCACACTTTTGTGCCACGTGAGCAAAGCACACGAGGTAGCCTATTGAAAATTTTAGTCACGACCTCTATGAAAGCTTTTTCTTACGGCGAAATACCCAGGAGACACATTCGAGTTTACTTCTCATTTTTCGTTCAATATTAATAATTCCCCTCCAACGTTAGTATTATTCAAACGTAGAGGTAGACCACATAGGTTGTGTAGTAAAACGTGAGAGGATTACACCACTACATATAAAAAGAAAAAAGAAAACACACATTTCGCCAGTAGCAGTATGCATATATTATCTTGAAGGTAAGTCGCCCTTTCTTCTCTCTACTCTTCTCCTCCATTTTGACTACCGCAAAATTTTATGAAGTTAATATTTTACATATATATTTGCGTTTTACATTTCCATGAACATGCCTATACCAATGCTGTATGCATAAAATGCCATTACCCTATAGGCCGAAAATGGCATATGGCATGTGTAATAACAGAAGAAAGAAAATGTATCGGGCGAATTTCATTTCGAAGATCCTTTTACAAGTACAAATTGACGGAAATGTATCGATCTTTTTTTGTATAGAGCCGTATATATATATACAATGCACGTATACCAATGTACAGTGCATCAAAATTCAATATAGAACATTCATTGCTGCAGCTCGATGCATAAAGATATAAAATAATTCAAGTTTTATACGTATATATATATATATATATATATATATATATATTTTTTTTTCCCTGTAACAAAATATTGGATAATAAAATTGAATTAAATCCATTTATCAAGTTTGATTACTAAATTCTGAAGTTTATACGTAGACATCAAGTCTATTCATATAAATAAATGTAACTTTTATATATATGTATATATTGGAAAATGTGCAGGCAACCACGCAAGTAATTGCATTGCTGTAAAATGTTACATATAGTAGCGTTATCAGACGACAGGACGGAATTCAGGAGTGGCGAATTTATAAAGGAATAGAGTATGTGCAACAATAAAACAAATAAAAAGATAGGGAAGTTGGAGTAACCCCAATGTGGTAGGACATTTTTGTATGCAATGGTAAAAATGAGGTTGAAAGATAAAGTGGACAAAGAAAATGGCATAGAAATCCTTCGTTTAGTTATAGACAGAGCTCTTTTTTTTTACATACTCCTTCTCTTTCTCTCTCATCATCGCCCTTACTATATTCCAAATGACAAAGAAAATTTTCATTTCTACTTAAATCTCCTTCTCACGGTTTTACACTGAAAAAGGAAGCGCAAAATTTTTGCAAGTAACTATGTACAATATTTCCTTCTCATAATCAACTTTGAAATTATATCGTTAAAAAAAATATATAAACACTTAAACATTAATGAAACAAATGAGTTATTCTCGCCCTTAAATGAATATATATATATTTAATCATTTCTTATAATATTATATCTTACATAAATAAACGTAACTGCTATACCACCTAGATCATTCTATGCAATCTAAATAATCTTCTTTACAAAGCACAAATATGATATTCACAAAATTATCAATGTTAAACTTTGATGAGTTACGTTTATTATTCAATACTCTGAAAAGTCAGTGATACTTGTCTATATCAGACAAAAGACAACGAGAGAAATGGAAGTTACGAGACAACATGAGGACTAGAGCGAATAGCAGACTGCGCATAAATTTCTCAGAGGTGGCGCAAATTAAGCGTACTTATGCAACTAGGCCAAAACGATAAAGTTGACGTAGTAGTACGTGGTAGTATATACACTGGATGCATGTATGGGTCCGTCTATCTATCTATGTGTACATGGATGAATATATATATACGTGTGTAGAAAATAAAACGGAGACAGTACCAGTAGAGTTGACAGAATTGTCGACGATGGGTCAACTTGCTTTTCTTCAACTCGTCGGAATATATACATACTAAAGATACTCCCTTTTTTCCTTTACCATTTGCAAACTCTTTCACCTGTAAATGTATATATATATACCTAACTGTCTATGTATACAAATGTATATATCTACATTTGTGCGTTTCTCGGCTGCTCTTGCGCCACACGGATCGATGAGTCGCGCGCACATTTTCACCCTTCACGTTTTCCCCTTTTATCACGCAGATGTACATACCAAAGTGGTATTGTACGCGAATACAGGGTTGAAGAAAGCAGTGCCGAGGGAATGGAACGTCTAAGATTTATGTGTATATATATGTATGGATGTATGTGTGTATTTGTGCAGAGTTGAACACGAAAATAAACAGAAATATATATATATATATATATATATATATGGATGCGAGTTAAAGGGAAAGTCAGGAAAGACAGTGTGGATGTAACAGCCAAAGTAAATCGATACTGTCTATTTCATTTTTTGCAAAACTTTTCGCGTGTACAGAAAAAATTTTTATCGTTTCCTTATCTTCATAGTAATGAGTGTAGATGAATTTTTCAAGTACCATTTTGTTTATAACTTCCTCCTTTTTTTTTTTTACATAAAGCAATAAATTTTTGTTCATACGTGAATGTGATATTTTACCAAGTACGAATATATCGACATATTCATTTGTTCTTGCGTTAAATATAACGACACATTGTCAATAATGTGACAGTCACTATTGGAAAATTCGAATTGAGACGAAAGAAAAAAAATTACTTGCAATAAACAATTGATAGTGTAATTTGCATTTCAATTAAGTTACATTACTTCTTCTTGAATTTGTTGATAAAGAAAAAAAATATTTCGTAATTTGTTTGACAATTTTAATTTGATAAATTATTAATATTGCACTTGTTGACAATTTTCTTCACGGCCTATGGACATATTGGATATATAGTATGGAATCAAATTCGAATGAGTAGCATAAGAGTAATACTAATGGCACAATAACATCAGAAATAATACTTGGGGTGAGGTGCTGGCAGGTTTTGATATATATATATATATATATATAAGGCAATCAATAATGGAGACTTGCAATGGTCGATTGCTTCTATTATTTTTCTGTTTCCCTTTATTTATCCTTCCATCTTTCTGCCTTCCACCCACTGTGATGTCCTGCATCATCAACGCTGGTGCTCACTCATGCATTGGTTTGTATCGTTTCGTCTTTTGTTTTTTTTTTTTTTTTTTTTTTTTTTTTTCGGTCTATATTGTAACAATTTTTTTATTGATGAAATAAACAAGCGCATCCATGAACAAATGAGGCATTTTTTTTTCCTTTCTCTCCTTCTCTATAACCTGATGATGTATACATACTCTTACTGATATGAAAAAAAGTATAAACTAAAAAAGAAAAAAATTGTATGGGCATTTGTGTAATTGTCTGTTTTTTTTTTAAATATATATTCTTTTTCCGTTTTCTACCAACATTTATATAAATGATATATTTATAAAATTTAATATCTCCCTATCTTATATACGACACAAGCGCCCACCAACTTTTCATTGTCTTCGATGATCGATTGAGCCAAATGTTCCTGTTGGTTCGTGCGTGTTGGTATACATTCACGAAAATTTAATTAAAAGTTTTAGCCGGGAGATAGTGGGCAGGACATAATCAGTGACATGAACAAAAAAAAAAAAATTAAATAAATAAAAATGAACGAGGGGCGAGCATTTTAACTTCAAAATGTTGAAGTAAAAAAAAAATATATTTTGGAATGTAGAAGAGGAAAAAAAAATATAAATAAAAACAAAATCACGAACTATGTATGTATATACGATGCTTAAACATAAATGACAATATATATACACGCGATGAGCAACGCGGCGCACGTTCATCGTTTGAGAACGTTGCCGACGCTGACGGCAGTCACGAGGGGTCGTGCGCGCGGCAACAGCAAAGACGGAGAGGACAAAAGGAAAGAAACGTCGCGCAGAAGAGAGTATGTACGCGGCGTGCCCAAGGGGCGGAGCAATGTGCTACCAACGCGGTCGATAGTACTCTGCAAGCAGCCAACGCAAAGAGCCAATGCCGGTAATAGAATATACAGCATGATGCCCACCATAAACATATATATATATATATATATATAGGCATATGAAGTATTCGATATTGCGTCAGCCACTCATTATCCATAAAGGTGACAACCCCTATCTCAATCAAGCAATTTTTTTTTGTTTACTTGATTTCGAAAAATGACATTTTGTTTTTGTTTAATATACGGTTCAATACTATTTTTTTTTCTCCGATATCTCACGATATAGCAACACTTTGATAATAAATATGTACGCTAAAGATGATATATTGAATTTGATTTGTGATTATATTCATGAAAAAAAATTTTGGAATACAAAGTACAAGGGCACTGTTTTCCATTATAATTATATGAAATTGAAAATTTAAATTGCAAGTTACTGAGTTTATGTAAAATATAATATCTTCATGGTATTTACAATTTTTATGGTGGTAAAACTTTCAAACCAGAATATTTAACATTTGACAATCAATTTTATTTGTCAAACGATAGATAAAACCGAACGAAGAAAAAAAAATAAATAAATAATAAACAAATTGATTCACAAATATAAATTTAAGGTATAATTTTATGATGATTATTGAATTCTTAAATGTCACACCTCAACTAAAATCGTTTAAAGATCATACAGTATTTGATGAAATAACCGTCTGCAATGTGAATGATTAATATCACTGATATCAATTCACCAATTTTTATAATAGGCCATTGACTTCTGACAGAAAAACGATAAATGATTGACTATTAATAAAAGAAATGTTAAATTATAATGTTTCACCATTAAAAACAGAGATTAATAGTATATAAATAATAATAATATTTATATTTATTATAAATATTAAATAATAAATAATAAATAAATAATAAAATGCAAGATCAGTTTCATTTTCAATTCTAACAATCATAAATGAAGTGTTAATAATTCATTGTTAATATTAGATTGATACGATTTGTGATATACTATTAGTTATGTAATGAATTCTATTGGGAGAGTGTAGCTTATAGACTGACACTCGGTCTGCCTCAATATATATTTATTATTATTGTTGATGGATGGACTCTGGGGAGATGTAGGCCCGTTATTGTTGCTCAAACGATGTCATGAGTACGCCAGGAGACGCTTGGGTTCCAATCGATCGTCACCAGGCCACTGGGTTTTTCGCCATATCACCCTATTTGAATTAAAGCTGAGAAATATTTAACTGCTGTATAACTCGTAGATATACGAGTACATTTACTAATAATTAATCATTGAGCAGAGTCTCTATATTGCACAATACAAATCAATCCAATTAATTATTGATTTTTTACTATTATTTATTGATTTAATGTTACTCCGAATTTCGTAAGTGCTGCGTTCATTTAAAATCGATAAGGAATAAAATAACAATAGTTATACGTCTACAAAATAGTCGTCAAGACAAATGTGAATAAATGAAATGAATAAATTTTTCATTTTACTCAACGGAATTAAATATAATATTTCATTATTCTTCTTCTTCTTATTATTATTATTAGAATATACCAATGCAATAATTGTCATATAATATTGTGTATTTCTTTGGTTATCACTTCGATAATGTATTACGTAGCATTCGTCTATTGTTAATGCGCCACAATGTTACGTAGCATGTGAATATAATACATTGGCATTTTGTACTTTACACTATCAATACAGTTGAATTGTGACGGATAAAAACTGTTACAATTCTGTATTGTGCAGGTTATATATCTGCAATGATTTATTGATATTGTACTCGTATGTATACAAAACTCATTACTATAATAGAACTCTTGTTGATAAACAACTGTGCTGTATAGCCATTAACAATTATACGTGCATTAACCGTCATATATAGCAATAGAATTATAGTAATGGCAGCTATTTCATTTTCTGCATGACAATTAGAATTTTGATATTTTAAATAAAAATGTGTCATTATCTGTATTGGAGTCTAAGCTTGAATGATTGATGCACAATACCAGACAGTCGGAGGATATTGATCGTATGTATATATAATAAAACAGTCGACACTGATCGGATAACATTAACGTCTCTCAAAACTATAAAAACAATTTCCTTATTGTACTTCAACTTGTGCTATTATGCAGAAATGAGACATTGACAAGATGGTGAAATGGCCATATCAAATATAGATATCTATCTAGTCATATAGGCAACTATAAAAAAAAAAAAATTATTATTGTCCGTACAATGTAGACGACGACAATTATTTAAATAGAGTATACTTTCAATATTAAGTACTGATAAATTGGAATTGAGAGAAACTATTCTCTATGAACTGTGTCCATTAGATTTTTTTTTTCTTATATTAATCATTAGTACATCAGTTTTATCTGCTTAAAACTACTGTCTTGTCGGAATATTATTTTGAATTGTGTTCACATCAAGTATGAGACAATGACGAAGGATAATTTGAACAAAGTGGAAAAATAAGAGTAAAGTTGTAATGGATGATTGTTGTTGTTACTTTTTTTTTTCTATATGTATCGTTTTCGTTCAGTTGTGAAATATTAATTATATGAATTTTTGATATCTCAACTGAGCCGACAGGACCAAGGGGCTGTCGTAACTATCGCCCTACGGAATTCGGGGATCCCTCGTCCTCTATTTTTTTCTTCTTCTTCGTCTCTTTTTCTATCCTTGATATATTAAGAGATCGTTGTACTTTCCTAGTGAACTATAAAAGATCCCATTTATATATCTTCGCTACACTGGCATCCTGCTCCTGTCTTGTTTGACATATATGAAGCAGTATGTGGTATATTATATATATATATATCTTTCGTTTCATTTCTCTCCAATGATAAAAAAGTCACTCCCGCGGGTTTTCGAACTGACGACTATATAGACCACAATCTATTTATATATATATAGTTATACTTAATTCGATTGCGCCCAGAGGAGATTATTCGAGCATAAGAAGAGGGATGACGCTGTCACTAAAAGGAAAGTAGAATCCTCCAGGGCTCTTTCTTAGTATCATATAAGGACTTACAATTTCTTTGACATCATCAGCGTTCAATGAGATGAAATAACAAAAAAGAGATTGAAAAAAAAAAGACCCTTTTTCAGATATAAAAAAAAATAAATAAATTTACTATTATAATTTTTTCTTACTTTAATGTGGATATTATGAAATATGTGCTTGCAAATGTCATAATACAGTGATAATGTTGCAATATATATTTATATTGAAGAATGTAATGGAAAAAATGGCGGATTTGATGTGTAATTTAGACATGAAATAGAAATAGTAATAAATAAATACATGTATAATAAATATATGTTATAAAAAAGTTGACGAAAGTGCGCGACTTATCGAGGCTCGAGAGACACCTTTTACCAGTTAACTCCTTCAACATATTATCCCATGTAAACCCTCAACAGATGTAGGTCACCATCGCCGCGAAAGGGGTTAACAAGGTACATTGGTATTTATCGTGCGGATCTGATGACACACGGGGGTTGGCCCCTCAAAGGAGTTAACGTTGCTATAAAGTACACCACAATACTGTACACACTATCACACAAAATTATACAATATATATTTCCCACGACATTACATACAGTATTTTTGTTTGCTCATGCAACACTAAAAAATGTCCTTCAGGCAATCCCCAATGAGTTCTTTATGCGACATAAATAAAGAGTCAACACAAATATTGACGGTGACGAAAAAACGAGAATACTAAAAACGAGTACGTGAAAAAAATAAAAAAATAAATAAATAAAAGAATCGCACTCTGTGGCAATAATCGCTCAAGCGAATTGAATATGGCTTCAGGCGTAAAAATAATTGATAACAAATATCACTATTAAATTTTTTATATAGATATAGAAGCAAAATATTCATAAACAGAGAGGCAGATAAGGAGGGTGAATTATTACTGAATGCAAATATTGAGTACAAGAAGTCACGCAGTTTTAGGGCGTTATAGCAGAATAACATATCGATTTGTCCATTCAAGACAGAAAGCAACAAAAAAAAATATGTGTGAGCTAAAGTGGAGAGGGAATCTCACAAGTGACACATTGTCAACTTCCGGACTATATATTCTTGTGCTATTTTCAGAGTAGGCCACACATTACCATGTTTTTAATGCCTGTATATACACCTTTAGACGACGTTGATCATAAAATAAAAATAAAAAATAAAAAACTTTATGTTACATCTGCAATAATTTGTGAAAGGTGAATATTAATTATTATTCATATGATATAAATATACCCTTGAGATAATTTTCGTATAATAAAATTTGTAATTAATCGAATGGCATCATTTTTATTTATCACCACACTTGGGAAAAATCCCCTTGTGCTCTCAAACATGCAAAGTTTAACCATTTATTTGCATAACCAAAGGTTGGAATATAAAGTACGCGTGCGTATGTCGGATAAAGCAAACAAGAAATATGAAGAAGAGACGGCATGTGCGACTGAGTAAATGTATGTGGGTGAGACAAATAACCCGCACACCCACACCCCCCCACACACACACACACACACACACACCTAAGACCCCCTACATTCATACAATTATTTTCTCTTTGTCTTTCAGACAGTCACACAATTTTTCTTGTATTTATTTCTATATTCCACAATCTCTTGAGCCAACAGAGTGACCGAGTAAAAAGATAATCATTATATAAATAGTAGAATTATATATTTTGATGTGAAATAAACAAAAAAGCGCAATCCTTTTATAAAATCCTCTTTTATTCGCTACGCGAATTATTAATATTTATATCATAAAGAAATTAATATAAATGCAGATATGAATATTCTGTTGAATAATTAATGTGTGATATTTATATATATTAATGAATATCATGCGAGTGTAAAATATACGTACATGTAATAAATGTATATACGGTGTGTGCGTGGAATATTTGAAATACATTGCATGTACCATTATCGCTAAATATTTAATGCACGGCAGTTAGTTTGATTATAATATCTTACATTATATAATAAATTACTACATATGATATATGTCGTTGCGTTACATTTGTATTTGTGGTGAACATCATCGACTTTATCATATAATAAAGATTTATATATACCTATAAACTTGCATATGTATAGCCGAAAAAAAAACAAAAAATTAAATCATACAGGAGTAAGTAAGGGAAAATATAGAATAAAATTATATAATATATATATATATATAGAATAAATGTATATGCCAGATGTATTATTGATCGTATTTGTTCGTGAAATAAATCGTAATGACGTTGCACAATGAAAACACCACTATAGTGGTGGTGGTGGTGAGTGAGAAAATCTCACTTGGAAAATATATCGCGTGGAAAGTTAGGTCTAAATGATACAAGTATAACATATCTATATATATGTATGTATGTAAGGGGTAGAATGAGTGGGGGAAGCGAGGTGGTGGATTGACAGAGGCGCGGCTTGACGAATAATGAGGGTCGCAAATGAGATTTGTAACTCTCACTAATACCAAAAGTTTTCACATCGTCCCTGATGTGGACTACAGCTGGAATTAACATCACAATTAGGTTTCCCGTTTTTCCCTGTCTTCATCCCTCCGGCCAATCCCGCCAAACAATTTTTCATAAAAAATATTATTATGATATTGTGAGCGTTATATCATTGATATAAAGAATAATAATTTGCGTGAAATAATTTTTGAACAGGGGGGAAAATAAAAATAATAAAACAATAAAAGGTGTTACGCATTTTAGTTGATTGTGGTAAAACTGATGAAAATGATTTGGAAATAAACTATTTGGACGGTGCAATTTCAATTTTAATTTGATTATATCATTGATTTCTCAGGTGGTTATTGGTTATTATTGTGGTTGATCAATCCCAAGCCATACATATTCGTAAAGTAATTTGTAATGAATACACAGAAATAATTTATTGCAGTTGAGCGTTTGAATGTTTATGTTGTGGTTAGCAAACCTACATATGGGGTTTGAGTTGGATTGAGAAAACATATATTTATACGGGGAACAAGCTGTTGATAATTGAAGCTTATTCTTTGGCTGATACTGACTGTACATGAAATTAAGTTTGGTAATACAAATAATAGATATTTATTATTGCATATTAATAAATTTAATGTAGACAAACCGTGGAACAATTTACCTCATTGAAAATTGCTTTAATGAAAAAAAAAAAAAAAAAAATGAATAAATAAATGAATAAATATTTTTTTCAAATGCATTTGACAATTATTATCATCGTAAAACTCTTATATCATATCATAAACATACATTGATATAAATTAATATTAAAAAATTGCGGCAATTTAATTATAAAAAATAAATGCAAATGAAAATGTCTATGTTGTAACAACATTTTATTACGAGTTATTTGAAAATTAGATAATGGATCATACAAAAGGTATAAGCCGCAGACACGACGAAAACTTGTATGGTATCTTATTAGCATTCGTGTGTATATCTATATATATATATATATATAGAGAAAAACGATGAGAAAGTATGGGTGTGTGCGTGTGTTTGTAGAAGTAAGGGAGAAATGCAAAGTCGTTGCACGAGAGCAATTATACGATTTCAATCGCAATTCGAGTAACGTAGTAATTGCGTTTCGATAATAATTTCACGCTCGCAACCATCATGACGGAAGTAACCATTTACTATACAACAACCAACCCTTAGAATATTTTAGTCGCGTGGGATTCTACACATTCTGTTATGTGCAAGTATGTAAGTATTGACATATAGACGATACGATGAATTATGAATACGTTGCCCTCATACAATTTATCGGTACACATACACGTCGTTCTCTCATGCTGTGTTAACGTATTTACCAAGTTATTTTCTTTTTTTCCATATGAATATATTTTAATAATTATTATTTAGCATTTAATATATTAATATTCTTTAATGGAATATAACAACACAAGTAATTTATATAAGTTAATTTGATAATATTGTCTTAATGAGAGAAGTCAATTTACCAACTATGAATTTTGAAATAATTATTATATTTGAATAGTCCCGGTTAATGAAATAATAATTAGAATGTTTACATACAATACTGTATTTAGTAAAATCATTGGATATTCATTGCAATGATAATTGTTTAAATAATTAATAATATAAGATATAATGAGTTGTTTACCAAAATAACTTGGGGGCAAATACTATTTATATATAATGCATGGATAAATATTTCTTTTCAATTCGGTACATGTAAAATAATATTGTGTTTCTGTTTAAAAATTCAAAGATAATATTTATTACTTTATTTTTTCTTTCAGTTTTTGTTTCTTTTGTATTTACTTCATATGTCAAAAGGTTCACACGCTCGATTTTTTCCACTACAATACCAAAATGACACGACAAATGTATGGAAATATGTGTAAGAATAGATATTGACACACACGCAGCACAGAATATACAGATACTGTTACACTTGCAAATAACAGCCAGAATGGTTGAGTACAACATCAGTCGCTTTTTTTTATCTTCACATTTGTTAGTGACAAAAAAAAATCACTTATAAATATTTTTTTTCCCTCTCAAACACAGTGCACAATTTCTCTGTTGAACGGATAAACAATGCAACTATCAAATAAAATTGAATTAATAAATTAATAACAGAGAATCAAAAACGACACGATGTTTATTGGCAATACATTCTTTATTCTATTTTTATATTCTTATTTTTGGATCTGCTATTATTAATTTTTTTTCCTTCTTCCAATTTTTATAATGTAATCGATAAAGCACGTTTTCAAGACTGCATATGTAAGATTGCAAGATTAATTTCAACCTTGACCATTGTAGCATCATTTTATTGAAAATTAAACAAAAAAAAAATCGTAGAAATATCTCATCCACTTTTTTTTCTCTTGTCATATATAGAATGCCCACACATCTATCTAATATTACATGTAGCAGTTCGAAAATACTCCAATGACCCAGTTAAAATTTTTATATTTTACACTGTATTACTAAAATTACCTTTTTGCACACGATGTCTACCTATCCAATTGTATTAAACAACAAAAAAATACACGTATAGATATATATATATATATATACATAAAAGGTTAAATAAAAGTAAAGGGTGGATGATGACACAGTGGAGCAAAAAAGAAATAATAATTGCATCAGTGCCCCAATTATACAGATAAAGAAACAATAGAAAAGCGAGTACATAAAATTATATACCAACTTCAACTGTCTTTCTCTATATTTTTAATTTTTTTTTTTTTTGGTCTTGTTTCTATTCTACAATGGTACGCAGTGCAATTAGCAGTTGAAACACAAATGTGTAATTATTGTAACTGGTATTTGCATTCATGAGTAACAAAGTCAAAGTTACTTATATCGATTTTTTGCTATTTTTTTGAATCCCTTCTTGAATACATTACTAAAATACATGTAACATGATATTGTCCTATTATAAAATAATACAGTCAATCATATTATTGATAATTTCAAAATAACATGTATCTATCAATCCTTCTCTACATTATTTTATTACTATAAGCTCTGACAGTTTTATCAGCTCATGTATTTATTGCAAGCTTACATGATGATATGATCACTAACCATAAAAACATAATATAAGTAATAATAACACGTTCACCATACCGATGAATTATTTATATACCCGTGAACATAACACAAATATTATTCTCCAAGTGTACATATTTTTATTGTTGCCTATATAAATAAATAAAATGACCGAATGACCCGTCGAATCGTCCCCAATTCTTCCACAAATTTTTTTTCTTCATATATATTTATTTTTTCCACCATATACATCACGCAACTACTTACACCCATTCTACATATATTCCCTACACTTTTTTTCATGTTACACATTTCAAATTACTGCTTCCACGCCAGTGCAAACATAAACGAAGTAAATTTATTCCACATAAATATGTCGTGAAAAGAAGAAATTAAATCTTCATTTTTTTTTCCCCTTTCTTCGGTTTAATTCAATTAACTTATTCCATAATTCATTCAACAAAATCTATGACATTTTTGTCCTTTCGAAGGGAAAAAAAATGGAAGAAAAGAGATCCTCATCATTAGTGATAACGCCTACAATTCCTACTTACGCAAAAAAAAAAAAAAATAATAAAAAAGTAAAGAACATGAATGATATTTTTGATCTTGGACTTCCTAATTCTCTTCTCGACTCCTCTTTTTTTTTTCATACCAACCCAATAGCTTCCATCCATAATGTTATCATCACCCTCAAAACTCTAACTCTACACACCACTGACACACACACACACACACACATACACTACCCTCATCAACCACCTGCCGTCGGTTGTGCCGCGAGCTGCTTATCGTAAGGGAATTCGCCTATCGATTCCATGACAGATCGACGACAACACTGCAACAGCAGTGTTCTATCAAAAACCAAAATAACAATCCACAAATGAAGAAATAATTCACTTCCACCACATTCATTAAGCAACTGATTACCTGCGCACAGATAAATTAAACATTGCTCCAATCAAGTATATGCAATAATCTATAAAAAAAAATAATAATAATAATAAGAATAATAATAAAATAAAAAATAGATATAAAAGAGAGAAATTTCGATTGCTAAATGCAGCAACCGGACAAACGAACGACACGTCGCTTAAACATAGCTCTCACATTATACCGTATACATATATTGCGCGTATTCATCTTACTCTGTCATTCTATTGCACGCAATACCCGTAGGTATATATAAATGTATGAGACTTTATAAATATATGCCCGACCCCGGGGGTATAGGAAAACCAAGAGAAGAAGATGCAACGCCACGAAAAAAGATTGACATCCAAACGCGAGCCGTGTGTGCTCGCGCGACCACATCATTTCAACTTGAATATAAACGTCACAAGTGTGTCATGAATTCCCGGCATCTACACATGTATAATTATATATTATCATACCAAGTATATTATATACACAACAACATGCTCATTCGCATTATCATTGAATATATTATATTACTCATGAACACAATTGTCAAAAGTTGTACGTATTATGAAATATAATATGAAATGTCAATTACAGTCTACATAGTATTTACATTATTTATGTTGTATTACTACACCGAGATGTATTATCGCAATGGCCAAAATTAAAATTACACATTCAGTAGTTGAAATGGCTGGACACAGATGAGTAATATTTTTTTTTTTTTTTAAATATATGTATTAATGTATTTATTGTTTGTCTATTTGTTATAATGTTGACGCGAATTAATATGTGCGATAGCGAACATATTTATTATCGGCAATTATTGCTATTGAATGGAAAACAATTTGTGAGGACTTTGGTATTATTGAAAATGAGTGTTAAAATACAAGAGAGAAACGGTGAATTATATTGTAAAGGCAACACACTGTGGCTTCAAGTAAAATAATAACGCAATTTTATGGAAAAAAATATTTTTATTTGTTAACTAACGTCATTTAAATTGTGCTAAAATTTTCCATTCCAATGTATATAACGTGTATAGCGACAGCCTTCAAATTTGTATTACTCGTGTATACTGTACTGTACAACAATAATAGATTTATTTTCCAATGAAAACACACAGCGATTTGTATACTAATCTTTCTCGTTTTTTCTTTTTTTCTTCTAATTTCGTAATAAACGAAATGTGACGAGAAAAAAATTGACATTAGTGATAATGACACACACACACATACACACGAGCATTGTTCAACATTAAATAATTCTATAACGACATACCATTGTATCAACATCAACAACCAATTATTCTCTCGCTCCACGTTGTTGCAAAAATAATTATTATGTATATAAAATTGTATATACTTACTTGCCGAGCTCCTCCTTCAAATCGTAGTTGTCACTGAACCGCGTACAAGCTGCTGGGGCAGCCATAGCGACAGACACACTTTTTCTCCTCTACTACAAATATTAATTTTTCGTTTCTTTCTTTTACTTCCTTTTCTTCTTTTTTTTTTTTTTTTTTTTATGAAGAAATATAATAAACGCTGAGCAGTCACCGCGCTCTATATACGCGGGGGGAAACAGTTTGGCCAGGTCAAATCCGATCGATAATCCCGTTCGTCGCCAATACGACGGGTAATGGAAGACCGCCTATTTCTCTTTGTATATATATATATCCCAACACACAGATGTGTATGTGTGGTGTGTGTGAGTGTCACCGAAATGTAATAGAAACGGTTTATATTCAGCGGGTACCGCAGTGATATTATTACGATTGTGAGTAGTAATAAGAGGCCGGCGGTGCCAGCAAATATTTTTGCCGCACACCACGGTGTATACTGATATTAAACGCACAACGTACAACCAACCGCACTGCTCGCCGGCAGACCGTCGACTGACTCGCGTAGTACTTTACGTCGGTACTAACAACTCTCACGGGGCTTGAGAAGAATTGAGCGCGCGCGCGCGCACGCAACACCCAACTCCACTATCGGCTGAATTAACCCAAAGGGTGATATCGCTCTTGTGGCTTCTTTTTCAGTATGAAATTGCTAATAATTACTGAATAATGCCAATAATATCTATATTTCCGTCTGCCTGCTTCTTTTTTTATTGATGATGATAATAATTGGTGGATAGTGAATATACAATGCAACGACACTGATGTTTTTCTTTTTGATTTTTTTTTTCGATATCGTGTGTGTGTGTATGTGTGTTGTGCCCGTCGTCGTCTTCTATTTGGACAGTTTAAATTTAGATGTTGATCATATTAAAGCGAGTCAATTGCTATTGGTGATGATGATGTTGAGTTCGTTTCTCCACTCGACTGTTGCTTTGTTAAAATTCAATTTTATAACCATCAACAAATGTCCAGAATTATTTCAATCCGCAAATAATTTGTGCTCCCTAACCTCATTCACATATGTTCCACCTTTCAAATACGTCGTTTAACGTAACGTATAACACTGTAGTATGACACGTTTTTTGTATTGTTTTTTTTTTTATTTTTTTTTCCGTTCTTCTCTGCTTGTATGTTTATTGTTATTGCTTTATCTAATCGCAAAACACAATCTCCTGTCTCGTTAAACGTTTATCAGTCTTTTTAGGGTATGTTGTAACGGCCGTAAAGCCACCTCGCGCTTTGTACGGTCGATCCCGACTTATATCTCTGTCTCTTGTCGAGTGTATTCTCTCTTTTTTTTACCGTCATATACATGCACACTACTCGTTCTCTATTGTTCTATATTACAGGACACACGCGCATACTCCCACATACTTACACTAACTTTCCCTCGCATTCAACACACTATTCTCGCAGTTGCTAACCACTGCACAATCGCGCGCAAGCTCTACAGCTCCAATCCAAACCACCCTGTTATTTCTGCATTTTCACCCAGTGTTATATATATATATATATGTTGGTGGATATATTGTGCACATGCGCAATCTTTGGCTGACCAACGGCTCAATTTTACTACTTGGCACATGCATGGTATTCGCGACAATCGATCCGAATGTGCATACAGGCCTACTGTATCTGTGAATGTGGCGCGATTTTTATATAATTATTGAATAGATTCGAATTTAACTACTTCAATACACTTGTAAGTGTGTCGATGTTTGGCTATTGATTGAATTTGTCAGTGATAATGAAGAAGATAAAAATACAATTTTAATTGAGTGATTAGTTTATGTATCATATAACTTTTTATTTGTATATAAGTGTTACATTTATATATATATATATATATATATAAATAATATAACACCTAAAATATATATGTTAACTATTGTCTATTAGTTGTTATTGTGCTTCAATTATTTGATTTCCGTTATTTCAATTTGTAATTGTAATTATCTATTTACATAAAATAAAGAAATGATATCAATCGCGTTTTTTTTTGTTTATATGTCCATGATTGTTTTATAAAATTTCTTTTCTCTTCCAATATATGTGTCATTAGTATCCAATCGATAATATACATAGATATATATTTTTGTTTTTACTTTTCATCACATTTTTTTTTTCTTATGACAAAGAATTTAAAACATTTTTATATATGTATTTTATATGTTAAACTAAGTACTAATATATAATCACAAGTGTCACCCAAAAGTATTGGCACATTATATAGATGTGTGTGACTGATAACAATCAACTTGAAACAAAAATATAAATGCAAAGCGAAATGCAGCGTTAAATTCAATGTTAACGAAACAGAAACAAATTAGCAATTTTTTTTTCAAAGTGAAAAATAAATTTGGTGAGAAAATCTTTGTTTCTTTTTTTTTTCAATTTTCACTGCCATTGTCGGTATCGTTAACATTTCTGTACTACACCTGTGCATAATGTCCAATATGTCTGTATATATACATCAGTTTTGATATCGTCAATTAAATCTGCCAGTAACTTTGTATCTTATGTGAGTTTAACTGGATTATTTTTAATACTATTCGACTGTGACAGATTTCGCGAGATTTCTCGGACAATCGACATTGCAGCCGCGCAACACTGCTATATGAAATGATAGCAATTGCATTGGAATAACCGTGAGAATACCTTGAAGACAATCGACAGTTTTCGGCACTTCAAGTGCACGTGATGCGAATGATTTTGTTTCATTATCACCATCCTCACAAATGACTATTGGTTTGCCATCACGTGCTGTTACTTGTTGCAGCGCATTCATACATTTCTACAAAATGCATTATATAAATTAATTAATTAATCAATGAATTGATGGGTAAATTAATAGACAATTTAGATAGAAATATGTTTGAAAATTCTCCAAACATTGCGACTTACAATATAAACTGGATCCCTCATAACAATCATAATAATTGGCATTGAGTCGTCTACAAGTGCCAATGGTCCATGTTTCAATTCTCCGGCCATAATTCCCTCGCTGTGCATATACGTGAGCTCTTTAACTTTCTAAAAAAAAAAATAAGTAAATAAAATACAGGAAATAACATTTATAAGTACCTTATTAATAATTGATAATTATACTAATTTTTGTATTTGATTCATTGAACTATTAAAAAATATACTCACAAGTGCACCCTCCATGCACGTAGCAAAATTATAACCTCTACCCATAATAAGCAACGATTTATTTTGATATAATGATTTTGCCAATTCCTTTACTCTATTATCAAGTTTCAACACCTCACGAATTTGATTATCCAAATTCTTCAAGCCTTCAATAATCTACAACAAATAAATATCATTGAAATCAAATAAACATGAATATTATTAATGAATAAATGAACAATTAATAGTTAACAATGAATTACTTCCAAACGTCGTGGTCGCAGGGAAATTCTGTCCTCACTCATAACGAGCGCAAACATAACGAGTGAAATGAATTGTGACGTGTATGCTTTTGTACTTGCAACGCCAATTTCGGGTCCGGCATTTATATGCACACCACAATGTGATTCACGGCAGATACTGCTACCAACAGTATTTGTTATGCCAACAATTAATGCTCCACGTCCTTTACAATATCGCAAGGCCATCAATGTATCAGCTGTTTCACCCGATTGTGAAATAAAAAAACAAACATCATCGCGAAATACCGGAGTATTTCTGTCAAGAAAATCAGACGCCAATTCAACCATTACTGGCAACTCCGTCAATTCTTCCAATAATTGTCGTGTAGCAATTGCTGAATGATAACTCGTACCACACCCAATAATCATCAAACGTCGACATCGTTTTATTTCCGGTATATAATCCGTAATTCCACCAAGAGTAACTGAATTATTTTGGAAATTCAAACGACCTCTCATTGTATTTACAACTGATTCTGGCTGTTCAAAAATTTCTTTTTGCATAAAATATTCATAATTTCCTTTCATTATTTGTTGTATTTCCATTTTTAATGTTGTAATTTCACGCGCATGTGGATCGTCCATGCATCGTCGCAAACGATGAATGCTCAGGATGCCATCTTTTACAGCAGCAACATCGTCATCCTGTCATAAAAAAAATAATCAAGAATAATTATTTTAGTCGGATAAAACTTGTTTTTTGATTTGCTTGCGATTGACAAGAATTTTACCTCGAGAAATATAACACGATCTGTGTGTTCGATAACGGCGCTGGCATCTGATGCGAAGAAGTATTCTACCTCATTGGCAACGAGCGGATGAAATTCAGCGGTGCTGTCACTGCGTGGAATTACCGGAACATCTGATGAACGTCCATGAGGTCTGTGATCTGTTATGATCAATGTATGCAATTAATCAAGTGAAATTTTGTCATTGCAGTCTCAGATCAGTTATTATGTCATTTATTCAACACATTAAGACTTCAAGGTACTCATAAAACAATCCCCATATAATATCAATCATAACATAATAGATTTATTTTTTTTTTAGTTGAAAAAATGATTTAATTTTATATACATATGTACGTTCATTCCAAATGGATTTGTAGCGTTGCATGTTATTGTAATGTTTGAAATTTAAAAGAAATGTCATATAGCATTCTGCAAAATTAATTACCGTCATTCGTTATTTATTGGTTAAAATTCAATGTATTGTAAAATATATTTCTAAATAATATATAAATTATAATTTTCTTATAGAAAAATATCCTTACCCATCACCTCGGTTCATTTTTTTTTTTTTCATTATTCTTTATTCTTAATGTTTAAACATTTATGCGTAGACATCCAAGACATTTTAATGCACCAAAACAGCAGTCCAAATTAATACATAATGGAAAATAGCGGAGAAGCTTTTTACACATGTGAACTATTTATTATTTGTTTTTTTTCTCTTTTTCAATGATTCACATTCACTAAAAGCGAATAAGAAAAATATACTTTTGTAACGTTTCAACAATACCTGGTGCTGCCGCTTCACCCTCTTCAATTGTTTCAAGTAGAACATCGGGGATGGAAAAAATATAATATAAATTAGTTATCAGGCTATCATTTAAATTAATAAAATTAACACAAATAATAATGAAACAATAGCAAAAATTATTCAAAGGCAAAATATGAATAAAATATGAATAAAACAAAAATAAATAAAAATAATGTAAAGTTCATTATGATTAATTTCTTTAACGGTAAATTTATCGTGTTTTTTCCTCGTATTTGGCTATCAGTATGTTTTATCATTGTTATTCACTTTCCAAAAGGGTTTTTTGAGTGTATACCTTTAGTCGCGCATGGAAGATCGTCTGTTGTTCAGACAGGAGATGGAAGAATGAGCCAGAAGATTTTCATGCAAAAGAAACGTTCAAGTAGTATGGTTGTTGTTGTTGTTGTTGTTGACTCATAAATGAAATAAGTTGAATTTCGAAGTCCACAATATATTATCATAACTCATTAATAAATCATGCAGTTGATATTACCATACATTCAACAATTCACATGCTTATTAATTTAATAAACTAATAATAATTCAGATATATCGAATCATGACTGCGAAAACTGACCACGTCAAAAAACATGATTTCCCACAATTTACATTAAAAGTTTAGAGATTTACATAAAATCAGATTTTCCTCGCATATAAACACAGTTTTTACACTGAACGTATGAAGTATATGTATAAATGTATCAAATATAATGACAGCGAGAGATAACCAAGTCTACTTTCTCTTTTTTTCCTGTAATAAAAAGTCCTTAAATTCAAATGGTGACTCTCGGGTAGGTTCATTCTCACCTTTTTAAGGAGTATATTGATTGACTGAATTCTTCTAGCAATGCAAATTATTTTTTCCATTGATTTGATTGCATTAACTCAAAACTTCGGAATTTCGACATGGTCAATCTTCGCAAGAAGCCGATGATATACAAATATATATTTATATGAACAGTTACGAGTCCTACAACAATTTAATCAAAAATAATTTTCACTTTGCATTGTCCACTTGTGCATCTTCGAATAATTCATGCATAATCATATCTACATCTTTTATTCATTTTTGTTTTAGTAGATATTAGGGTGCTAATTAGTGACAGTCAACGGGACAATGAACGTAACCACTACTGTTAGAGAGCAAATGTGTTAATTGAAAATATGTTTTCTATTATACAATATATTATTATTTTTCTTTAATAAATGTTAAAATACTTTTACTTCCTGTTATTGATGACCATATCCAAATAATTCCATTGAAGTGTGTGCTAATGTTCAATTAGTATTTTAAAAGCGACGTCAAATAGAAAAGATTATCTGATATATAATTATTGAGTCAATCATCCACCAAAATTTTATTTTACCATCTTGTAAATAAAATTAGTTCCCAATTGAAAATTATAAATAGCTAACGAATTAATATATAATATTCATAACCTTTTCTACATAATGATATAATTTTATATCAATGACAAAAGTCCTTTATAATAGTCCCCGGTGGTGTTTGTAATTTTACCGCTATTTTCTTATTGCCGTTTTGCCGTGTCCAATTGCATTTTCACCACTAATTTCAAAATAAACGTCAATTGCAAAATATTTATCATTACCTTTTCCATAGAGAATGGGCACGTGATCATTAATAAGACGAGTTTTCGTCTTGATTCCCACTAATAGCGGTGAACCGCGTCGAGTTGCCACACACTCGTCTGGGAAAAATTTACTCTTGAAGCACAATGCAAAAGCACCTTCCTAGAAACAAAAAATATAAATAATATAAATGAAAAATTATTGAAATTATTTTTATCTCATCCTGTCATATATTTAACTTACCAATTGTTGAATCACTTGTTCGACCAATTCTCTGAATGAATACGTAGGATGTTTCTTCCACAAGTGATGAATTAATTTTGCAATAACTTCTGTATCCGTCTCACTTTCAAATACATATCCGCGTTGTTGCAGTAGAGTTTTAACTTCTTTGTAGTTAGTCACGATACCTGTCAGTATACAATTTAATTTTTAAATAGCGTAAGCAACAGATTAATTGAGCGATAAGTTAATACTCTATCAAATAACAATTGAAAGTCGCTTATTTTAAAAAGTCTTATCAATGCTTATGCTGACTTTGCGATATGGAGAATTTTTCATAGCATAACTTGGGCATAATTTAGTGATCTTACCATTGTGCACAACGACAAAACCTTGATCAATATCAGATCGTTGGGGATGAGAATTCACTTCGGACGGTACACCATGGGTCGCCCAACGTGTATGAGCAATTCCAACATGACTCTCGGTTACAGCGCCAAAATTAAGATTGGTACGATGGAAAATTTCATCTTCAAGCGCTTGGACTTTACCTTGCTTTCTTATAATTGCAATATCCGGACCAGTTGCCGTATCCAATGCAACACCTGATGCAAAATGAATGAAAACATAGATTTGAATGATAAATATTAATGTTTTAAATAAACAAATGGGAAATAGAATATTTTAAATTCAAAAATACACGCAAGTTGCATTATTTATCAGACATGTATATAATTTTTGTCATAAAGGTGCATTGAATTTCAATGACCCAATGGTGGTCAGTCACCAGAGAATGCAATTTCAAATACAAGCAGATATAGGCAACACTCGCGTATCATCCTGCTAATGCATTCCTTGATCTCAACAACATAAATTTCTCCAGTCTAAAAATAAATATTCGAATCCTGCTCCGTGTTTTTGTTTTCATACTTCTTTTTTATATTTAAATGGAAAGAAAGAAAAAAAAAAGGTAAAACAAGATACTACCGAGACCATTTAGGAATTCTTTCATTATTTTTTATTATTTCACTGTTCAGTTATGCAAATTACACGTAAAAAAATAATATAATTACCAGCTGAGTCGTATCCTCGATACTCCAATCTCTTCAATCCACCGACAAGAAGCTTCAATATCTCCTCGCGTGTTTTCGGCGTCAAATAATTCAAATAAGCAAAAATTCCTGCAACATATGATATAAAAACAAAAAACAACATTGATAAAATAGAAAGGCTAAATTTATTTTCTAATGCTCACTTATATTGGACTATGTCAAAAATTAGTTGTGAGGAAGAGGCGAAAGTTGTTTTTTCTTTTCATAAATTTTTACTCAGCAAAGCGAGAGAGCGATCTCTCAAGGGCAATGGGGAAAAGTCAAAAAGACCGTTATTAGGCCTTCGCCTTTATTCGAAAGACTTTCGATAACGCTCACTTGCTTTTTTTTTTTCTTTTTATTGTTGTGCTCCACAATATCAAGGTCTCTCCCCTACATTTACAATCAAGTTTGTTGAAAGTCATTTTCATTCGTATGACATTCAGTGGACGGCATTCCACACAGAAACGCATTCTTATATTTATTTTCTCTCGCATTTTTATATTGTGAAATTCACCATATTGACATTTGCCATGAAGCCATAACAATTAAACAACGAAAAATATAAAAAATTTATATACTATCTATATTTATTGCAATATTCAATTTTGCGTATCTATATAAAACTATCTACTTATTGCAGCTATAAACAATCATTTCTGTCTATATTATCATGAACAAATGCAATTTAATCTTATACTAAGAAATAATATCATTAAAAAAGAAAAATGATCATCGATTGACAATAAAATATAATTGAACAACCAATGATAAAATTGATACTGCTATATCGCATTGCAATATATAAATACATTGATGAATAATACAATTGAATATTCTCAATTGAACAATTGATTTTAATCATTGTCTCCATCTATATTATATTGTAATTCTTGATAATATATATTTATTAAAATATATTTACATTGCCCTTTCACACATCCCATATCGAATTGTTAATGTTTGTATGCATAACGGTTCCAATGCAAATAATGCAATCATAAGTATATGATATGAAGTGCGGAAGGAGTAAATGTCAGTTGCCTTACACCCATAATGTCACATTTGAAATATATGGTAAAATTGTTTTTTTATTTATATATATATATATATATATATATATATATCTTTTCCATGTTCACTTCAGAACGTAATGTGGTGGGATGAAGTTGCGTCTAGACACAAAAATAAAACGCCCGATAACTTTCACTCGATGGAAATATGTTTCGCAACGATTGAAAACATTGAAAGTAGTAAAAGGTGTGTGGTTGTACATAGAATAAGTACTGGTGTATAGGTCATTGGCCGGTTGGTTACAAAATATATATATATATATATTTTCTCCTCGTTTGAAACTAATTTAAATTTCAAATTTAATTACAAACACCAAAATAATCATATTTTATTTTTCTCCACTGAATCAATTCAGCATCGTTATGTATTGATCATAACTTTAACGATTTATTGATTTCACAAATATTTCATAATCAACATTAATAATGAATTGAAAATTTTTAATACAATTATTTACGTCACCTCAAAATAATACATACGAAATATGAGAAACTATAAAAAAAATTGATTGGACATTGTCGGAATATTAATTGCCGATGATAAATTTAATATTATCAAAGCATGTACGCATGAAAATAATAAAAATATTGCGCATTTTACATGACTGTGTGATAAAACATAAAGTGAAATGGAACAAGAACGTAAAAGAAAAGAAAATGAAAATGCAACCTATCGAAAAATTGATTGATTCACATATTAGTGATGAATTTCATAACATTATAAATTTCAATAAAAGTAACAAAAAATAATAAGAATGAAATTTATAACCTCATGTTCGATAATGAATAATACAAGGGTATATGAGTAATCACATATTTTCCTATATCTATCAGTCAGATAGTGACATGTACGTCTACTAATACATATAAACATACAAATGACAATGCTATCAAACGTGTATTTGTTTAGCACTTTTGTTGTGAAGACGTGTCACTTATCTACTAGGCAACAGAAATGTATATAATTAATGCCGATACGTCAATAAATATATAGACTACAATAATATATTTTTCAATGTCAATTCATTTACTCACCGCACATGATTAATAGTCAATGCAGTCGAGTTGTTTATAATGAATTGATGTAGTTGAATTATTCACACGTATCAAGAATGCTCAACTCAATGTAAACCAATGCACTAAAATGAACAGCGGCCTGCTGTCGTCTGAGATGAGAGAAAGTAATCGCACAGTTTTTATGTTTATGGTAGAGATATACTGAAACACGCGGCTAATCAAATGTGGATAAAGCAAGTGACACAACCTCAACTGATAACTATTGCCACTTTGTTATGTTACAATTAATAACGACAGTTTATATGCTTTCAATAATGCGACAATATAGTTTCATTCATGATGAATGGAATATAATAATGATTTTGAGGTTATATTAATATACGCAATTGTTTTTATTTTCCTCTTATGGAATGAATAGCATTGACGATTGTAATATTCAATGGACATTGTTTTGATTCATGTAGATGGTGAGTATGCGCGCGCTTACGCCGCTACCGATCATTTCAATTTGAATTTAAAAAAATAATTTTATCGAAGGATTGTGTTTATTATTTGATTGCCGTTGTATTTAATGTTATTTTAAATTGAATGAGCTATTAATTCAATTTATTGCCGATGAAAATATACAGATTTGTCGTCTTCATGTACAATGCACACACACGTTTACAGGAAATATTATTAATTATATTTTTTTACGATAATTTATATATATATATGATTATTATAGTTATTGAAACAAAATATTTTCTCTCTGTTTAACAGTATATCATCATATACAATATTGAGTATGAATTTAATTTAATAGCCAATTGTGTAATTAATTTACCTTACAGCAATAAAAATATAACATTCTCGCCAAAAAAATATTTATTTAATAAATCCCTTGTTAATTGACTAAATTACAGAAGATGATATAATAACAAATGTGTAGTGCTATTTCCCTTAAAAAAAATAAGTGATTTGATGAAATGCCCCCCCACAGCTCTATATTATGCCACAAATGAACAACATATTTTGATAAAAATAAATGGACACTATTATTTATTAATTACACTCACTAAAAACGTATCAAATTTCACTGAAAATATTCTCTTGATTTTGAAAAATATCCGTGTTCAATTATTTCTTTTATTAATTAGTTTCAAATAAATAACATCTGTTTTAACTATTATTGCTATATTACCAAATGTACAATTAATATAATAAAATAGTTCAGAGATTCGATCGAGTTACTTGTTTTTTTTTTATTTTAATGAAATAACCCTATTGATTTATTGTTTCAACATCTTCCGTAATTTACTCAATTAACTCGAGATTTGATCAAATTCCACATTTAGTTATTTCACTGTGACAAATATACAATTGTAACTGTATATTAAATCATTCAGCATTCAAATTTCAACAATAAATAATTTTTGTTAATCCACAGCTATTTAAGTGACTATATATATATATATATATATATATATATATTTATTTATATATGTATATATTTATCTATATTGGGTATTATGCAATAACATTGAATTGCGAATATTGTGGCACTGAAAGAGAATATATTGAAAATTATGCATTCGAACAAAAAAACAAAACAAAAAGTTAAAATTGTAATACAAAATCATTGTGAAATCTCAGGTAATACGAAAATAAATACACAGCTATATATACATATCCATATATATATATATATATATGGAAATATATAGATATCTTTTTTTATTATAGAAAAAGTGTTTAATTTAAGATGTAAGCTTATGCGTTAGTAATACCGAAAGAAACAAAATTCTTACAACATTTATAATGAGAACATATTTTTTTATATTATCAATTACATTAAATAACAAATTATAAAAAATTCAGAACTTCTGCGTCTGTAATTTTCGTCAATACAGCTCGAAATTACAGAATAAACATTGTAATAATAATGATAATAATAATAATAGTAATAGCAATAACATATATTGGGAAATTTGAAGACTTATCGACTATAATGTGAAGGGAAAATAGGAAAGTAATGGATGATTATTTTCTTATTCTCCCTATCTCTCCATATTCGAGCTATTTTGACCAAAATTCACAGTTTACTATAGATAATAGATAGAAATAATAAATATTTACGTACAATAGATTTCATTCTTTTTTTTTTTTTTTTTAATCAGTACTGTCCACAAGAACGTTGGTAAAGTATTTGCGAGGACAAATTTTTTTCTTTCCTTGTTTTTCTTTTTTCATTTTATTATGTATATATATAATAAAATGTTCATTAGAAATTATTCAATTGGGATTTTGACATGAAACTAATGCACTATTATTTATAATACATTTGGAAATATTTTTCAAAGCAATAATTTCTTTAAATTGAATTTTCGTATTACTTTGAAAATAGTTTTGAAAACTAAAACATTTCTTCGTTTACTTTTTTTCATCTTATTCGCACAGTTGTCATTTACGAATAAACAGTTTTGTGTGATTTCTAAATTTTCGTATGTCCTGCACCAATCATTTACAACAGAAATATAAATAAGTGCTCTTTGTACAAAGCAAAAGTACGACTATTGTCTAATAACATAAAAACATCATATCAATCTGCTTGGAAATTAACAGAGAAAATTATTCATTTTTC
Source organism: Galerucella tenella (assembly GCA_910591685.1). Classification (NCBI taxonomy): domain Eukaryota; kingdom Metazoa; phylum Arthropoda; class Insecta; order Coleoptera; family Chrysomelidae; genus Galerucella; species Galerucella tenella. The sequence continues at coordinate 45,030 of CAJUYH010001507.1, read as the reverse complement.
TCCGTTACTCGTGTGTTTGTTTATTCCACATATTATTTATTTATTTTTTTTATCAATTTTCAGTATGATAACGCTATTTTAGATTAAATAATTGATTCTACGCATTCAAAGCTAGGAGATAAAAAAAAATTTTATGCAATATACTAAATGAATTCACCTAAAATTCTAACTTTACACAATTAATTCTAATAATATCGCCCATTTATTATTGATACTTTTAATTTCTTTAGTTCTTCTGTTTTTTTTTCCATTCATGTTCGAATATATATACTGTGACTACTATTATTAATATTACTATAATTTAATTTTTTTTGTTCTATTACAATTAGACTGTTTATTTTATAATAAACATTCACACAACCTCATAATTTCGTACGAAGAACTTATAAAACACCGGAAAAATGATTATTATTAACTTTTTTTTTGTTTAGATAATTTATTTATAGTTTCGATTGTTACGATTTTCCCTGTGTTGTCATTCGTACTCTGTACATTTACACGCAACATTTTCATCACACTTCTCATCACGAAGTGAAGAATTTTCTTTTTTATTCGTTTTTTTTTTTGAATTTATGTTATGATTTTTTATACACGCCACATTTCTTAAGTCTACGACCTTTTTTTTCTCCTCTCATATAAAAATAACACGCAATACGATGGCTATTCAGTATTGCTTTGTACATTCGCCTGTGCTCCAATAAAACCAGATAAATAAAAACCAGACTAATAATAATTAAACTCATTATTGTATTGATTTTCTTTTCAGATTGAAGATTAATCAGTGTGTGTTTTCATAGAACAATTATTACTGGATTTTGTCTTTTTTATCTTTTCCTTCGCTCAAATACGTGATCGTCAAAATATTTTTCAATTAAAGATTTTGCATTAATTTCATCATTCAAAGTTTAAATTTTATACCTAAACGCATATTAAACAAATCAATTATTATTTGTTAATATGTCATTTTTAATAAATGTAAGTATTTAGCCTTTTTCGATATATCTCCATCACTTTTTTTGTTTTTATCGTACGCTGATTAATTTTCTCTTCACATTTTTTTCCGTTTAATCATGACATTGAGATCGCAAGTGTGAGAAACAATTGATTAATTTTCGATCCATGTATTATATTGGATATAAATAAGGTCAAACAAAATTTTCATCGGTTCCTAATTCGATAATCGAGATACTTTAAATGTATAAAATCATATATAATACATGAAATCCATATTTTTGGAATTATGGAGAATTCACACACAACACACACACACACATCCACGCACACACGGATAACCACAAACGTGTAACTTCTAGCAATAGTATAGTACTCTATATATATACTAGAATGTGATATTGAAAAAAAAAGAATAAATTGAGATTTGCCGTCTCAATATTGTGACATCAATGCGAATTATAGAATTATAAATTCACAATGGATCGCAAAAAAGACGTTGTTAGAGTAATTGTTTCTCATTTATAAGTAGTGCTTCCTTCTTCACCTTCTCTCTTTTTTCGTTTTGATTTACGCCGTGCAAATTTATAGGCAAAAACATAAAAAAAAATGCCAGCGATTCACCACTAATTCTAATCAAAGTTATCTTCTTAGCTATGTTTCACTCAAGCATTCAACACATTTCTAATTACAGTTTATATATATATATGTAATGTCGGGAGCGGGGAAATAGAAAATAATTTACCAATTGAAACAAGAAAGAAACTAATATTGGTATAATGATAATCTGCTATCAAATTAAATATTTACAGTTGATTTAACTTAAGTTGTAGTAAAATTATGATTTTTCCCTTTATCGTACGTTTACTCAGCAATAATCAAATAAAGGCTTATTAGAAAAATGTTTATGTACAAATATATATTGATAAATAAAGAGTGAGTGAATTCTAATCATACTGGACCAATTTTTCTTACTCTTTCTCTCACATTCTCTCTCCTTTTATTTTTGTTAACCTAACCCCTGACAATTATTTCATCACGTAATTTGTCTCCTTCCTCCTTTTTCTTTTTCTTCACGACAAAAAAACTGTGACAACGATGTACATAAGACACCCAATCAATGGAAGACAGCTCGCGAAACATAAAAGACATAAAAAAATTTCCTTTCTATGATTATTAAATATTTTTTATGAATTTTTCTAATTGCCCGATGTTTTCATTTCAGTTTTCTCTATAACTCAACTACTTTTTTCTCTGTTGTTTCAATGGCATTACATCGGTTCATTCATTGACATTGATGCACATTCTATTAACATACATCAATATCCCATCAAAAAAATTACTTAAATTACTTCACTTACCAATATTAAATGAAATCGAACATGATTGATAACCATTACGCAACTCGGTTAAATGTTATCGCAGCTCTATTGACGTGTATTTTTTTTTCTTTTTTTTTTCTCTCCACCTCATGCATGATCGTCAATTTTTTTTTTTTTTTGAAAGGCAATCTGTCATTACCATTTTGACGGGTGTTTACAGATTGAATTGCACTATCAACGTAACATCAATTTGATACGTTACGTCGTTTCCCAGCCAATTGACATATTAAAGTTTTTATTTCCCTGTCGTCTTTGCATGCTCGTATTTCGTCAATTTGCAATACTTTACGTCGACCTGCACTCATTCCCCGTGCAAATAATCGTTGATACCTGCACAAAAATAAATATAAAAAAATTATGCCAAGAATTGATCAATAATGGAAAAATTAAAAAAGAAATGGAGTAAAGAGATGAAAAAATTTACCGTTGGTGATCTTGACGATGATGACGAGCTCTGTTCATATTCATCAATATCAAAATAAATTTCCGCACCAGGAAATATATATTTGCCTGGTGATACTTGATAATATGTATTATCTGGTAATCGACTCGCCAAACTTTCTTTAATATCCGGTTGCCAACAACGTCTCTTTGATTCATCATCACAAACAATTGATTCTTTTTCCTCAGTGCTATCAACACTGTTACAACTATCACCAATACCGGAATCAATTGCAGAGTCAATGGAAACGTGTCGTGATTTTCCACTGGATTTATCCGAATCAATTAATTCTTCAGCGTCATTCGACAGGTCACCATCCACTGCTGTTGTACGACTGTAATCTTCCTCAGAACGATTTGATTCATCAATTTGAGAATATATCGAATCATCCTGTGCATGATCAATTATTCGCGGTACAACGTGACACTCTTCAAGATTGAATATTTGTCCATTATTTTGTGTTGTTGACTCAACCGATATAACACGTGTATATCTCGACGCTGTATATCTAATATCGTCTGTATCTTCGAGTGATTGCGGCGTTGAACCCGATGATGTTGGTGACGTTCGTGTTCCTGTGTTTATTCGCTTTGGGCTACTCTCAACACTGGAATCACCCAATCGCCGTTTCGGACTCTCACCCAACAATGCAAAACTACCCTCAGCGCCCTCCATGTGACCCGCATGAAATGGCGATATACATATTTCAGTATTTTCCAATCGTTTTGGTGTTGTATTGGCATTTATTATTAAACTATCTTGACTTTCATTAGATACATTATGATGCGATTTTAATACAACTTCAGTACTGTCTTGTGATAATTCTTGGGTTATTGTTGTGTCTTGACTACGCTCCCATAGATCATCATTGAGAAAACGCGGTGGTAATAGATGTGGTGTTTCTTCAAGAATCTCTTTTTTCCAACATATTTGTTCGAATTCATCGTGAATTAAACGGCACAATTGATTCATAATAATGTCACCGTCGCCAAGTAGCTCCACATCGAATTTTAAATGTGGCAATGATTCACGATTTATTAATATTTGTGGAACGTATGATGGAATGGAAGATGGAATTAATGCAACTGGTCGTACTTTTAATGATGAGCCAATAACAATTAAAAGATCGCATTCGTCTTTGTCTTTTGCTATAGCATCGTGAAATGCATCGGGTAAACCTTCACCAAAAAATACAATATCGGGTTTCATAATTCCTTGTGAAACTAAATCGGCATAATTTTCACTTGTATTTGCGCTTGTCATTGACGGCAATGAATTGCAACAGCATTTTGGACAAAGTGGAATTCTTTGAGCAAAAATATCTTCTCTTATGTCCTCGGCTGTCACTTGATATTTACATTTTGTGCATGATGCTGTTGCAAATGATCCATGACATTCAATAACATTTTCAATGCCAGCTACTTGCTCCAGTGTATCAATATTTTGTGAATAATTTCGCAATAATTTTTTCTTCCTCTCCAACATTTTGATAAACCAATGACATGGACTTGGCTTAAATTGTCCTGGATATATTTCACGTGCAAATTTGAAAAATGGTCGCGGATCTTGACCAAAATAATTGATATCAAACATGGCTTGAGGGTCAGGTAAATCTGGAAAATCTTGTGCAAGTCTCGAATATATTCCATCTCTACTGCGAAAATCTGGTATACCACAGCTAACACTAACACCAGCTCCAGTCAATACAATTATTTTTTTACTATTTTTAATTAATTTTACAACGTCTGTTAATGTATTTATGTGATTGAGTTTTTGTCTTCGCGGTGGATCCGACATTATGTTCAACACAAGCTAAAATAAATAAATAAATATATAAATGGTTATTTGAATAGTGACATTTAATGATGATCAAACGACATTTCTTACCTTCCATAACGTGATATCATCAACTTGATCTGGTATTTGTGTAGGATCCATTAATAAATGCTGAAGAAGATCTCTTGGATTAGCACCAGTGAGCATTTGTTTTTGTACCCATGAAGACGCACTTCGCCACAAATGACTCGAGTCTTCGGAGAGATCAGTGAGTCCAGACAAGTCAGATAAATTTGATACAGTTGACGAAACTTCGTCCTTCTCATCAGCTGTGTCAAGTCTGATAATTTCAATTAAATTTGTTAAAATTACAAATTAAATCAATTTTGTTGCAGAGATTTTTGTTTTCAATCTATTCTGCTTACGGGCATCCAGTATCGTCGCTCGTAGAGTCTGTACGAGACGGCGTTAACGGTAGATGCATTGAATCTGGTGTGATAGACATTGATTTCGATCCGTCACTTAATTCAGTAAAACCACTATCGCCACCCAAGGGTTCTGAAAATAATTATTAAAACACAATTAATATATAAGATAATGCCTATGAATATGAAAAAACAATAAAACAATTAAATTATTGCTGATGAATTCATTTGAATGCGTCGTTAAATAATGGACACATTTATTTATTACATATTGGTTATTTGCTTATATCACTGAAAAACTATCGATATTAATTCAAACATTTGAATTCACGCGCTTATACAATTTAACATGATTCGTCAGTGAATACTTTGCATTCTCTTCCTGTTTGCAATACTAGTGACACCTGGACGAACATCAACAGAGATGCATGGCAATATTATACTGTCACTTACCCTGGGGATTCCCGCGTTAAAATTTCCGATTCCAAATATAAAACCATCACCCATTATACATTGAAAACTAATCGAATATTTAAATAATATCAAATGAAGAAATTTTTTTAAATACATTTCATTTGTCCCAGACTCATTATTAATATGAAATTATTGACATGAAAATTACGACGCAGTTAGTTGTGAGTAATGGCGGCTTCCCCCTTCCTTTTCGATACTTTGAACGCAAGAGACGCATCGCGTAATGGGCGTATACCGTTTCAGACGCCATCTTGAAATATTGCCAATTATAAGTGAAATTTAACCATATTTATAGATAAATACCTTCAATATCACTCCGTGAAGATTCGTTTGGGTGTTTGGCTTGCGTAAAATCAAGTTCCAAATGGGTAGAAATACCGTAAACGTCACGATCAATTTTTCGACGTTTTGCTGAAGAGGAATATTCTGGCAGCTCCGAGCCCGACGCCATTTTCAACAGCAATGTTACGCGTAGTTCATACCACTGCCGCAGTCCCCACAGAGGTCGCCAACGCGCACCCCACCACGTATATTTTACCCATCCAATCTCAATGTGTGGGTACACCTCCTCTATAAAGAGCGGCCAATCGACACCCACGCCTGCAAAATATAAAACCCCACAGTCGCACTATATACACGGTGTGAATAAAACGAAAGCTTGGCAACTGCGCCTATATATATATATACACATACATACTCACACATTTGTCTCGTCAACTCTCCAACTCTTCTTCAATTCAATCGTCCTTACTTCGCACACAGGCTCTTTGCTATGCTTTTCTCTTTATTTACTATTATATATAGGTACAATGGAATGTTGGATCCACCTCATTAAATGTATTATTTATGATTATTTCCTCAATCCATTCTTTTTTTTATATCCCTTCCTTTATATTTCGCTGGAATTATTTTTTAATTAACAATAGCTCTTCTATCGCCATTATAGTGTATATTCATCTATACATATTTTATGGATGCTTTGATGGATTTTTTTTATTTATAATAATATCGATATTATGTGTAGAAATATATCAACATAACTTGGAATTTCATTGCAAATTTGAACGTGGAATAAATTGTATGGAATACTTGAGGAATATAGTTAATTTAATAATAAATAGTTTCATTTTTTAAAGTGTTTTTTGTGTCGTATAATGGGACGTAGGTTATATTGAAAAAATTCCAGGGTTGACACCACTGCCACCATCGCTACCTGAGTTTACTTACCGGATATTCATTCATTTAATGGCCGAAGTGTTGGTAACATTGTGTGTTTAGTTCCAGCGTTTGACGTATTGCATTGGCGGTGCTTCCTAACATCCTGTAAAGCCTTTTCCAAGTGGCACGATAATCGGGCAAGATGGTATGTATTTTATATCCGTCAAATAATTATCAATCGTTAATTAATAAACAATGTGTTCAATATAATAATGTTATGTGGTAATTGAATAATCATAATAAGTGAATAGTGTGCAATTTGTGATTAAACTGTATAGCAAAATTCGATGTGCAATGGACTTTTTTATCGGCTATGTCGAGCATGGATAAATACCACTGTTTGCAATGAATAAAGATAAAAAGCAGGAAATAATTTGTTGTTACAATTGAAAAGTGATTTGTGCAACTTCAATTGATTCAATCAATCGCGTTTAAAATTTTTTTAGAGCTGTTTGAATATTCTATATACATTCAATCATGTCAGTACATACATAACCTCAAATTAATGTATACATACTTTGTATGAATTGTTTCAGACCGAAGGAACCGCTACAATCAGAACGCGAAAGTTCATGACCAACCGGTTACTATGCCGGAAACAAATGGTAAATTTATTATATCTTTTCAAAGTAATTTGCAATTAGTTATTGTATGTTTGTTCGTTTTCTAATATTGTAAATACATTTGTGTTGTATAGGTCGTTGATGTGCTTCATCCCGGTCAGCCTTCAGTGCGAAAAACTGATATCAGAGAAAAACTCGCAAAGATGTACAAAGTTACGCCGGATGTTGTGTTTGTCTTTGGTTTCCAAACAAATTTTGGCGGTGGTAAATCCACAGGTTTTGCATTAATTTATGAAACTTTGGATTTTGCTAAAAAATTCGAACCTAAGCACAGACTCGCGAGGCACGGTCTTTATGAAAAACAAAAGCAAACACGAAAACAGAGGAAGGAACGTAAAAACAGAATGAAGAAGGTTAGAGGTACTGGAAAGAGTAAGGTTGGAGCAGCCGCTAAGAAGGTGAGATAATCTTATAAAATTTTCATCTCTGTTTATTTATCAATTAAATATTTTTATTTTTTTCTCTTCAAAATTCTCAATTTATCATAATGCAAAACAATTATCAGTCTATCATTATGCTGTTTACATGTTTATTGGCGCATTAACAATGGCAAAATTATTCTAATTGGCTTTTTGGATGTGAAAGAAACATTTGAAAATTATTTTCATAAGTTGGTGGTGGAGAAAATTTATATATTGGCATGGGGTATCAATTGTGTTATTCATTAAACAACAACATTACTATGTTAATTGCAATTTGAAAATTGAAATGAAACATATTCTATAGTAATTGATCAATTATTTTTTTTCGGACATATTTAATAAGAGCAAAAGCAGAAACAAAAAAATCACGAACAAAGGGACATTTCATTTATGCATGTATTCATTCTAGTCATATGCTTTTTTTTATTTGTATTTTAGGGGAAGAAGTAAACACGTATATAAATTGAATATATACTGTACAATACAATGCAAACGTCACACGAAGATGGGTCACATATTTATGATGTTTAAAAAAGTCAGCATGTCTACTTTGTAGCATTGGGATCTTCAGTTTCAGCTTTATTCCATGGTTTTCATCGTTACATTCGTTTTTCTTCTTCAATCATACCTACATCTTAATATCTATAAAAGCTTATGTGGTTTTTTTTTTTTTTTTTCATTTCATTTCATTCAATTATTACGCTTATATATCATAAAATTTAATTGCACGCCTTTATCATTGTATTATATATGGTGTTGGGTCTTAATTTCAATTTAATTATTTAACTAAAAATTTATGTTCACATTCAGATACTGCATGAGTTGAAAAATACCTAATAATACCAAACATTGGTATATGAATTACATTAAAAATGGAGTGAAATCAAAAATTCTATTCAATTTTAATTGTTTCATCTATTTTTTTTAATTTTATTTCATTTTCAAAATTTATCAACATAAATTCATTTGGACAATATTACTCTTTTCTCTATTCCAGTAATCTTGACACAACGCAACACTACATCAATATGCAGACCCCAATTTGTACAACATCAGCGTGAAAGTTATTGTAATGTATTGATTAATAGATTGAACAATATTTGTAATAAATTTTACGCTACAAAATTGTGAATAATGTTTATTGAATTGCATAAATATAAATCTCAATTATATATAAACAAATTCCTTATCCAAATTATATAATACATATAGTATATATTATTTATTTTAAAAGATCAATCGTATGGTTCATCGATTGATATCAGACAATTGTTCTATTTCCTGTGGCATCCATTGTTGCATTTGATAATTCACATCTGTTTGTCGACACGCGATTTATTTTTGCTTTCGACATCGAAAAGAGTTGCAGGTATTTATTATTATTATTATTATTGTGTATTAAATTGTTCGGTGGAATATCGTGAGTTGGTTAGTCAGACGTAAAATGATTATACGTCACGTTATCATTTTCATTAGAGTGTATATTTTTGGTTTCATCATTTCCAAATATGTCATTTTCAATTGTCGCTCGAGTAGTTTCGCTATTGTCACGAGTTTCAACAGTTGACTTTGGCTCCATCATGGGTTTGTCCTCATCCAAATCATCGCGATGCCAATTAGATTTCGGTGAATTCTCAAGTTTGAATTCAACACGTTTTGTGTTGTCCCTGTCATTATCAGAATTGTCGCTAATTTTTTTAATGATGAACCAAGGGCCTAAATGAAAGCCCCAATCACGCTCTGGATTGAATGAAATCTGCGCTACAATATTAAATAATAAACATTGATAATGTACCATTATCCATTGCAATGTGAGGACGAACAATATATTGTTTCAATATTAACGTAAATATGTAAAGATAAATAAAATATTTACCCAGATCCAACCAGAATCCTTCAAGTATTTGCTTTTGATGTTGATAATCGTCCTTTGCTTGATTCACTAATTTTGGCAAGTCTGGTGAATGTGAATTACCAAAAATACGATCTTTCATATCAACAAACCAATCGCGAACACCTTCACCAAATTGTGCTTGTTGTCGTAAACCTTGTCCACCTCCACCTGATTGACAATTAATACAAATGGCCATTTTTATTATTAACAAAATGAAATTGATGGTGAGTAAGACAAAAATATATTTATAAAAATTAATCATCACCTCCGAATGATCCTACTAGCGGTGGTATTGCCAACGCTGACATGTCATGAGAGCTTATAAAGAAGTAAAGACAAATTGCGAGGTATAACAGCTGCATTTTTACTGTTTGATTTGTGAAAAAATAAAAAATCAGCAATGGATACGATGACTTTTATAGAATGAGAACGGAAGTGCATGTACTGATATTATTATTTTATTATTGTTTTATCGAGAATCAGAGTTGAAATAGTATATTATGTCATCAATATATGACCTTGCTCACGCTTACACATCAAACAACAATTGACAGATATTATTTGAAACAAACATTCCTAGACGAAGTGGAGAATTTAAAGATTTTATATATGGTCAATTCAATATTTGCAATAAATTGAAGATGATTACATTAAAGCTTTTGCATTAATTAAAATAAATTTAATTGAATATTCAGTAATCAAACAAATAAATGGAATTTATTGTTTACTTGTGCTGCAACAATTTGTATCATGCAATAGCCACACAATATCACATGTTACTTAAATAAATTTATAATGAATAGAACGAATAATATACATTGTATTTTTGTCCCATACATTCAAGGTAGTGACAAATAATTTTAAATCAGAAAATGAATTCTCTCGATTCACCTTTATTATACTTTGCAATTCAATTCAACTTTTAAATATCGCACATGTGTATGAATATGATATTTGGGATAAAATAATGCCGAACATATCCGAAGTTCACTCTTTGGATGTAATGACTGTAGTTGATAACGTAGATACACTACATATCGGTCATTCTTTACATCGTGGACAATCCTAACCCATCAAATGACACAGAATAATATAAAAATGTCTACAACAATACTCCAGATATATTTATGATACTGTCAATTGATAAAAATAGTATTCACTAATTAATTGTTATGAATTAAAAGGAATTCATAATAAACTCAATAATAATTAAAATTGTAAGTAATTCATTTAGTAGATACATTGTTTTGTTATTTATTGATACAATGGCAGATTGATTAATTATTTGATTGCAATAAGTTACTGTATTACTATCATACAATAATACAACTTTATTTTCAATTTATTTCTAGATTCACGGCAATATAGAAAGATAAATAAATAAAATGGTAATCGACAAATTATTGGATCAAAGACTGCTTTTATTCTACTGCGCATTTACTTGCATTTACTTTCCATGTATTTTAATGCTTCTCAAATTCAATAACACACTCTACAATGTCGGAACATATAAATTTATTCCAATTTTAATGATACTAATGTTTGCAGAAGTGATAAAATTATCATTTTCATTATTTTACAACGAACCATATTCATTAATAACAAATGATTCGCGATTATTGTCAGGATCAAGAGGAAACAAATCATGGGGCAGAGTGTTGAAGGAAACTTTGAAATTTCTAATTAATATCACGATAACATCAATTGCATATTATACTATAATTGTTTTATTCGGTGCGCCATTGTCGACACATCGTGAGGAAACAACAATGCTCACAATTACATTAAGTACATTGACATTTATACCACCATGTCTGCATCTTGGTGTTGATGCTGCATTATCACTTTTGACTGGTGGTCAATCACTCAATAATAATATTATTGCTGAAGCCATGAGTCAAAATATTAAGTTAACATTATTGGGCGCATGGCTTGGTGCAATTGTTATACCATTGGATTGGGATACACCGTGGCAAGTGTGGCCAATACCATGTGTAATTGGTGCATTATTTGGTTACATGATTGCCCATTACATTACATTAATCAAAGTACTTTCCATTTCGAAATTCGGGAAATTGCATAAAAACTATCATAGATAGTAATATCAATTTAGGTTTTATTGAATTAAATTTACTTGCGGAGTACAAAATAATATTATTTCATGTCTGTGTTTGTAATGATTGTGCTCATTCATTTGTTTATATACAGTATGTATGATAATTCAATTTATGTACAAATAAATGTTTCATATATATCAAGTATTGTTATATATTACTGTTTTTTTATTCCCACTGTGAAAGATTGCAGCGTTACCGACACATGTGCGCGTACGTGTCCGGTCTATTGATACTGTATGAAGTAGCAGAAAGATCGTGACGAGAGCAACGATTAAACTATTCGACTAGAAAAATATTTCGCAATTAGCATTTCATTGTACGATAACATATTTTTTTCTTCAAAAGTGATACCAATAAATTGTATCAGCTCACTTTTAGTTTGTGAACGCTATGGCTGATACTACTGGCAAGGTACACATGCTTTTCTATTTGTATCATATCAATTTTAATGATTTTAACCTCTTAATATTGGCCTACTACAGATAATTATAATGCACTATTTGCTCAACGAAATAAATTGACAATTGTGATATTATCAATATGTAATATATTTATGTACTTATTCATGTTTAGGTTATCAAGTGTCGCGCTGCTGTGGCATGGAAAGCAAAAGAGCCTTTGTCAATTGAAGAAATCGAAGTTGCACCACCAAAACTTCACGAAGTTCGTGTAAAAATCGTGGCTGTTGCATTGTGTCATACAGACAGCTACACCTTGGATGGTTTTGATCCAGAAGGAGTATTTCCAAGTGTTTTGGGCCACGAGGGTAGCGGTATAGTTGAGAGTGTCGGTGAAGGTGTTACCGAATTCGCACCAGGTAAAGAAGCATAACAAGTATTTAAGCTTTTGATCATTCTATTTAATAAATTGAGGAACGTATAAATATTTTGTATTTTTTTTTTATGGTTAAGGGGATCATGTTGTACCACTGTACATACCTCAATGTAGAGAATGTAAATTTTGCAAGTCCGCTAAGTCTAATTTGTGCAGCAAAATACGCTTAACTCAAGGAAAAGGTTTGATGCCTGATGGTACTTCAAGATTTACGTGCCAGGGAAAAACTCTGGCTCATTATATGGGTTGTTCAACATTCTCGGAGTATACAGTTGTTGCAGACATCTCATTGGCAAAAGTAATTGTTATGGGAAAATTATATTTCAATATTTAATATGAGATATTGTTCTATTGTCGTTTGACTTTTTCTTTCTTACTTTCAGATTGATCCTGCTGCACCATTGGATAAAGTTTGTTTGCTTGGCTGTGGTGTTCCTACTGGTTATGGTGCTGCATTAAATACAGCTAAAGTTGAGCCAGGTAGTACTTGCGCAATTTGGGGTCTTGGTGCTGTTGGATTGGCTGTTGCTGTTGGATGCAAAACAGCTGGTGCCTCACGTATAATTGGCATTGATGTTAATGAATCAAAATTTGACCAAGGTTTATATTATTATTGTGCATATAATTGTTATATTTATACCAACAAAAGTCTTATCGAACATTTATATATTGTTTCACCATTAATTCAATAGCCAAGCTCTTTGGTTGTACCGAATTTGTGAACCCTAAGAAGCACGATCGTCCAATTCAAGATGTCCTTATTGAAATGACTGACGGTGGATTGGATTATACATTTGAATGTGTTGGAAATGTCGAGACAATGGTGAAAGTTACAATAATTAAAGTTTCAATTGAAGTTTTGCATTTTTTCAATTTAGTTACTTATTATAAATGGATTTTAATTAGCGCGCGGCTTTAGAAGCGTGTCACAAAGGGTGGGGAACATCAGTTATTGTCGGCGTAGCTGCTGCGGGTAAGGAAATCAGTACTCGACCATTTCAATTGGTTACTGGGCGGGTTTGGAAAGGTACTGCATTTGGCGGATGGAAATCAAAAGACAGTGTACCACAGCTTGTTAAAGACTACCAAGAAAAAAAATTGATGCTCGATGAATTTGTTACTCATGAAATGCCATTTGATAAAATTAACGAGGGATTCGAATTGTTACATTCCGGGAAATGGTAAAAATGATGTATTTATTTTTCAATATATTAAACAGCAATTTTCGATGTGCAATAATAAATTTTTATTCATTTTTTTAGCTTGAGAGCAGTGTTGAAATACTAATATTTTCATTTTTTTTGTTGTATTTCCAACAATTGCGAATATATATTTTCTAAGAATATGAAATTATTTGCATAATTGATGGTGTAATTTATCAATATTTGACAAAAAAATAAATAATAAGTAAAAGATGAGTGTATTTATTTATATTAATCACATTTTTTCATATTTTACCCTTGTACATTGCGACGAATGTCATTATGATTTTTAAAAAATTACTGTAATATCTGCTATTATTTATTATTTCAATCAGTCCAAATACCGATTGAAATAATAAAAAATAAATCTATTTATTATATTCGATTTGTGCGATAAGGAGTGTATAAAAATGCCAATAATTTTGGGATTTCAATCATAAGAAATCAAACGTTTGTCGAGATCGTTTATGCAGTCTGTTATACTATTATTGACAATGACAAAACGCGCACTAATCTGTTGCGTAGTCATATTAACTGTCTGTGGTTTGATCAATGCTAAACGCAGTTATCATCACCAAGTATGTATACATATTGACATATGTTTTTCTATTAATAAATCTGGCAAGAAAAAAATCAAATATTAATTCAAACCATTTGGTAAAATAATTTGCAGTGTTCGTCAAGCGTTCAATGTGCATCACGTTATTGTTACGGCGACCGATGCATCTATTGTAAGAATATAATGACAGATTTTGTATAATAAATTCCAAAGCTGGAAAGTAATATTGCAATCAATTCATTTTTGTCATTCTGTGATACCGTTAATTAAATATTCATTTGTAATGTATTTTAGATGGTGAAGCTCCTGGTGATATCGGAATGCATCCTTGCTCTGACATCGATTGTGGACATGGAAACATTTGTGTGCTTGAGCCGCAATACTGTACCTCAACTCCTTGTGCATCACGAGCTGTTTGCGTCAAGAACCCATGCCGAAGGAAGAAACAATCAAAGTAACAAATTAATGAATAAATTTTCCTCATTACATCACATTAAAAAAAACAAAATCACATATAGCAATGACACATCATTTAAAAATGAACAACAAAAATAATTTATTGAATATTTTGATTTTGATATAAATGCGCGATTATTCTTCATACAAAAATATGTGAAAATTATTGCAAGTGAAAGTAACGTTGATCAACAAAAATAAAGAAAACAATTATGTGCGTCATTTATATGTGACGTGAATTTGTTTGTAAAAATACAAGAGAAACTTCAAATTGTGACAATGAATTATTTAAGTGAATTTATTTGTATTAATATTAATTTCACGTCCTCTTCAAAGTATGTGAATAAAAGCATGTGTATATAAATAGATATAATATGCATTTATGTTATCGTTCCTCAAAGCGTTATGCGACTTACTATGTGTACGTAAATGTGGGAAGATAACATACCATGTACGGTATATAAATACCGGCGATAAACGGGTGAATTCAAACATAAAGGACAACTGTCAGGTCTATCGTTTTTGCTTTAATATAACGGTTTTTAAAATATATCGACAATGAATAAATACTGTGTTATTATTTATTTCATGATGCTGTTAATTATTAGTAGAACTCATGGTCAATGCAGAAACCTCGGTCAATCTGTGAGTTACTTTTCTTTTTGATGTTGACAAAAATAAAAGAACTTAACTATTAACTGATACTAATTAAAAAAATTTCTTTAGTGTACCGACAGCAGTGAGTGTACCACACAATATTGTAAAGAACAGCAGTGCATTGTTTGTAAGGGAATAATTTTTTATTATTACTTAAATAAAATTTTGTGTTTGTTTGAAAATAATGAATACGTATTCATATCATTATTGGGGTATTTTAGATGGCCAATCCAGCGATGATGTCGGGATAACTCCTTGTGCTGGATATGACTGCGCACAGGGATCGAAATGTGTACTGGATCAAGTGACATGTGTAAAAGCTCCATGTCGACCTAGTGCACGATGTGCTCAAAACGCATGTTGATATATTTTTATTGTAATATATACTTTGGTATCTATTGAAATTAAAAATATTTTATGCAAGTATGATTTGATGATTTATTTTTGTATCTATATTTAGTTTTATCTACATTATCCTTGACACGCAAAAATTTTATTTATATATCATAGGTTCATGGCCGATTTCGCAAATACATGTTTGTAAGATGTGGGTCACATTGTTATCTCTGAAATTACATATACAAATATAAGTGGGAAATTATATTTCAAATTATCGTGACTGAAAAGTTGATACGTCGATAAACGAAAAAATAAATGATATAATTATCAAATATACCACGTTATTAATTTTTTTACCTAAATGTTTATTTTCAAGGACATAAAAAAGGAAATGTATTTCGTCTACAAAAAAATCGACGAATATAAAATAAAATTATTTTAAAAATATTTATTGGCATTGACATTAATTTTTAATTATACTCTAGAGTATACGTGAATTTATATGTTAATAAATATCATACACACGTATCGTATTTTTCTTTGAATATTACAACAGTGTTAATATAATATACTATAAGCATGTGCATGTATAAAAAATAATATATACCTCCCACCACAGATTTATTTAATTATGCGGTAAGAACTGAATATAAATATGAGTGATAAATACGCAGTGAAAACATAATAAATACAGCAATAAAAGCTGACGTTTGTGATTTTATATAATTTCTTTTTCACATATCAACAATGAATAAAAGTGATATCATTATTTCTTTTATTGTTTTATCAACAATCTGCAGTTTTGTAAATGCTCAATGTCGACAACATGGGCAATCGGTTAATACTTTATTGTTCATTATTGAATAAACAAAATAAGATTTGAACACAAAAAAAATATATTTTCACGAATATTTTTTCAGTGTCAGGATAGTGGTGAATGTAACACGCACTACTGTTACAGAGGCCAATGCATCTCTTGTGAGAAAATAATTTTGTATTTAATCATATTTAGAACAGAATATTTAATTATATTATTATCGATATATTGCAGATGGCGAATCGTCTGATGACGTTGGAACAGATCCATGTGCTGGTGTTGACTGTAGTCCAGAATTTACTTGCGTACTGGTTCAAAATACATGTGTTCAAGCGCCTTGCCGCTCAAGTCCTCAATGTGTTCAAGGAGCATGTCGATGAATTTCCATTGTTCCAAACAGTTTAAAATATTAATATTATCATAATATCTGTATTTATATTAATATTAATTTCCATATGTATAAAGATGTAGATTTCACTGTAATCTCTGTGAATAGTTGAATAAACATTAAAGATATGTGAGGAATTTCAGTCTATTATCATTTATGTTGCTTTTTTTTTTATGTTATAGTCACGCAATATTTCAATTAGAGTATTATTCAATATTTTAATTTCTCAGTAGATTGTGGAATTACGTTTCATCGAGAAATATTTTTCTATTATTACGATTCAAAGACATGTGAATAAACAAATGGAGCAATGAAGGCAGTGTATTCTCAAGTAATTATATTTTTATAAAATATAAAACAGTTTTATACAGCAATAAATGAAAACGATGGATAAATAAATCATCAATAAGCTATGTTTTTAACCAGAAGTAATATTTATATGTAATACTTTATGACGGAGGATAATATAAACTTGAAGAAATATCATTTGTATACCTTTTTTTTATTATATACGTAGTGTACAACGTGAGTTTAATCATATTATTGAACGGATAATACAATAATATGTTATATAAATGAAAACATATAATAAAGGTTTTCAATGAGAAAGATGTGAGTTATATAAGCGATGAGCGGTAGGATTATAATAGTTTTATTGTTCATTTGTCAATAAGAAAACGAAGATTTACACATTGAGTAAATAATATATTTAAGAGTATTATTTCAATGGCAGGACAGCAATGAATGGTACTATTATTACCGAGGCCAATGCATCTTTTGTGAGAAAGGAAAAACGCGATATTTCCATCAAAGTATTATTAAATTCTTTCATTTTTGTGTTAACATTGAGATATCGTTTCATATATTCGCGAAACATAGTGCATATGTATCACAATTGTTACAATTAGGTGTGACGTGGATAAACAAATGAATCGATGAAGGATATATATCCTCGAGCAATATTTTTATTTAATATAAATGAGTTATATACAGCAATAAAAAAAAAGATAAATAAATAGATATTCTCTTAATCGTATATTTAATTAATTGCAATATTTATGCGTAATATTTCATACAGGAAGAAAATATAAATTTCGAAGAATATCATGTTTTTATCTTTTTATTGTATACGTAGTAAACAAAGTGAGTTCAGCCATATTATTGAATGCACGATACAATAATGTGTTACATAAATAAAAATATATAATGAAGATTAGCAATGAGATAAAAGAGACTTATATAAAACTGAGTGATAAACTTACAATAGAATTATATAAAACTCACCTTCAGACTTGACACTATTATTCATATTGATTTGTTGATTGAATTTTATATGATCAAAATGAATAAGAGTTGCATATTTATTTGTCTCGTGGTTCTATTATCTGTTTATAATTTTGCAGATGGTCAATGCACTCCACCTGGCGAAACGGTGAATTATTTTTTCTTCTATTGCTTTCATGAATAATAATACCATTTAATTATCATGTGAAATTGTTCATTAAATTTTTTTTCTCAGTGTTCAGTGTATACCGATTGTTGCTCAAGCTCTTGTAGAAATGGCAAATGCATCAGCAGTAAGTAAATAATTTTATACTGATGTTCACTTTTATTTTGGAATAATGGGGATGTATATTAATATATTAATAAATTGCAGCCAATCCAAAAACTACTGACGGAGTACCTTATAAACCAGCCAAGCCTTGATGATCAGATGTGGCCAGATTTCATTGACGAATAATTTCACAATAATTTTTATCATGCATACAATTATCCAATTTATTGAAAATTTATTGATGAATATAATCAATATACTTTGTGTAAAATAATTTGAATAAATATATAAGGTATGAGAGAAACGATTTGAGTATTAATTCATAATATTATATCGATATTAATTTAGAACCGTTCGTGATTGAATACGTAAGAGTATATAAATATGAATTCCTTGTTTACCAAAAGTACAATTTATTTGAGGATCACGTTGATCCATTTCTCTTATTGTAATTTAATATTTCAACAAATATTTATACACTCATCTTTCAATTAAAATTTATGACTGACTGACCCAGTTCGAATCTATTATTATTAAAACAATCCCTTTTTAAATGGTATATTTTATATGTTGGATAAATTGCATGTTTATGATATAAATAAAAAAAAAAATTGTACTGTAATACATTAGAAAAATGAAAAAAATAAAGCACAAATAATTATTAAACGTAAAATGTTCTATTTAATTAGCCATTGTGACATATATTCGTATTTGTCCACAGTAAATTTATTTGTTCAAAAATTTATATATATATTTATATTTGGCTTAAAATGAAGAAAAGCACGTCAAATATTGCACAGTTATATATTATTTCATTAATTATTAGCAGTATAGTTTGAATTTTCACTGTAGAAACAACAAAAAAGTTCGAAAAAAAAAGAATACATGAATAAATAAATAAATGAATAAAATATATA